>CM069163.1:12666601-12834101 GCA_035221665.1 Okamejei kenojei | reverse complement strand
TGTTATAACGCTGGGCTGCTGGTAGTCAGTTCGCCAGCAATGATTACTGCAAGGTTGGCCACAGAAGGAGAACGGTAATCTCACATTTCAGCTCACAGAATAGTGAAACAGCAGGGAAGGAGGCCATTCGGCCCTCCGCGTGTGTACTGGCTCTCTGGAAATGCAATCCTACAATCCACCATCAGCTCACTCCCCCACCAGCCATGTGGATGACTGCCCCCTAGATCCCTCTCTAACTCCCTGGTTAACACTACCATCGAAACTGGCTCCACAACTCCATGGGGCGGCACTGTGGCGCAGTGGAAGAGTTGCTGCCTCACAGCGACACAGTCCTGGGTTCGATCCTGACTACGGGTGCTGTCTGTACAGAGTTTGCACGTTCTCCTCGTGACCTGCGTGGGTTTTCCCCGGGAGCTCCGGTTTTCTATCACACTCCAAAGACTTTGGGTTAACTGGCTAGGTAAAAACAGTAAATTGTCCCCAGTGTGTGTAGAATAATGTGAGTGTGCAGCGATCACTGGTCAGTGTGGACTCAGTGGGGGGAAGGGCCTGTTTCTACGCTGTATCTCTAAAACTAAACTGCCTCTACAATGTGTCCCGCACCTCACTACTCACTGCCTCAATTACTTTTGGTTCCAATTCCACCTTGGATCCTGAGTGTCCTAACCTTCTGGTCACCTTCCACACCTCTTCTCCTTTATCCCACACAGTCTCTCCTTCTGGTCTTTTCTCACAGCCAGTTTTTTCCACCCCCCCCCCCCCCCCACCCCCATCTCCACTTTGAGTCTGAAGAAGGGCTCCAACCCGAAACCTTATCTATTATTTTTCTCCAGAGATGCTGCCTGACCTGCTGAGTTACTCCAGCATGTTGTGTCAATCTACATTCTCTCCTTATTTACAGAAATGTAAGTTTTAGAGATGTGGCATGGAAACAGGCAGTTCAGCCCACTGACTCCGCGCTGGCCAGCGATCACCCATACACTCGTTCTATCCTACACGCTAGGGACAATTTACCAAGGCCAATTTACCTACAAACCTGTAGATCTTTGGAGTGTGGGAGGAAACCGGAGCACCCGGAGAAAACCCACGCGGTCACGGGGATAACGTACAAACTCCGTACAGACAGCAACCCGTAGTCACGATGGAACCCGGGTCTCCGGTGCTGTGAGGCAGCAACTCTGCCTGTCTACCTCCAGAGATTACTGGAGTTTAAAAATATAAAAAGTATTTATGAAGTTAGGCAGTCGGGTTTTTTAAACATCTTGTGGGACAACAACCTGCCATTGACACCAACAGCAAGGAGGATATGCAAACCAACACCTCTTTGTTCACATAAAAAGCACTGCTATAAAACTTTAGGTGTTAAAGAAGGAACTGCAGATGCTGGAGAATCGAGGGTTACACAAAAGGCTGGAGAAACTCAGCGGGTGCAGCAGCATCTAAGGAGCGAAGGAGACAGGCGACGTTTCGGGTCGAGACTGAGTTTCTCCAGCCTTTTGTGTACCCACTGCTATAAAACAATTCACCTCACTCAACTATATCAAAGATTTTTTTCAAAGTTCGGCAACAGTATATATTTTATCCTGACATCTACTGCTAGTTCTCAATTTTCCACTTGAATTACTTTTCTTGGCGAGTGCACTGACATTAAACTGACAAAATGCAACTTTCAAAGGATTGCTCTCCAAAGCTTTTGACTTGAGTTTAAAACTGAGAGCCGTGTTCACTGAGCACAGTTAATCGTGTTTTTGCGCGTGGTTACTAAATAACGCCAAATAACGTCCCTTGTGTTTTGGGCGTGGGAAGAACAATATTACAGTTCTTTGCTGTTTTTCTCAAAGTGGCAATGCACGATGCCAGATTATTGACTCAGAGTCATACAGTCCCTTCGGCCCAACCCCTCCATGCTGACCAAGTTTTACTGGTGAGCTAGTACCATTTCCTTGCACCTGGACTTGTCCCTCCAAACCTTTCCTATCCATGTACCTGTCTAAATGTCTTTTAAACACCGCCAGTGTGTTTGTTTG
Source organism: Okamejei kenojei (assembly GCA_035221665.1). NCBI lineage: Eukaryota > Metazoa > Chordata > Chondrichthyes > Rajiformes > Rajidae > Okamejei > Okamejei kenojei. The sequence continues at coordinate 12,832,074 of CM069163.1, read as the reverse complement.
CCTTGACAGCTTTCTCTGGCAGCTTGCACCATGTACACATCAACCCTCGGTGTGAAGAAATTGCCCCTCAGGTCTCGTTTAAATTCCATCTGCCAATCCTTGGCCCACTTCCCTGCTTGATCCTGATTCCTTGCGTTCACATAGCTACCCTCTTCAATGTCCACTATACTACCGGTTGTGGTGTCACCTGCAAATTTACTAAGTTCAAGATGAATCACCAGATCTTTAAGGTTAATTGGAGATCAGTTTAGTTTCTTTTTGTCACGTTTACCGGGGTAGAGCGAAGGTTTTTTTTGTTGCGTGCTATCCAGCCATCGGAAAAACTATACATGATTACAATCATGCCATCCAGTGTTCAGATACAGGATCACTAACATTTACTGTAAGATAAAGTCCAGTAAAGTCCGATAAAAGGTTAACCAATGGTCTAAAAACGATGTATATGGCAGGTCAGGTGGTGATAAGATGGTTTAGTTGCCGATAGATTCTGACCTTGTCACGCACACCCATATCTAAAAAAAGGTGAATAAGCAATGATTTAAGAAATCCATTCATGTAGTCAGACCCAAGACCAAGAAAGAGCAGACTGGTGAAATACGTGTCGGAGGCCCTGTCCTTGTGTATCCCCAGCATGTCCTGGTCCCAGCCTCTCTGTTAATACTCCAGGTGAACTTGACCTTGCCCGTTTGAAGGCTAAACGTTCCGCCCAGTACATCAACTTCGGAGGACAGTCGAGTCCAAAAAACAAAACCCCAACAGAAAGTGTTTAGGGCGGGATGGTGGCGCAGCTGGTAGAGATGCTGCCTCACAGCTTCAGAGACCCGGGTTCGGTCCTGACCTTGGGTGCTGTTTGTATGGAGTTTGAACTTTGTCCCTGTGACCGTGTGGGTTTCCTCCGGGTGCTCTGGCTTCCTTCCACATACCAAAGACGTGCGGATTTGTAGGTTAATTGGCCCCTAGTTTGTAGGGGGTGGATGAGAAAGCGGGATAACATACAATGAGGGTGAACGGCCGATCGGTGGGTCGGCATGGACTTGGTGGGCCGAAGGGGCTGTTTCCATGCTGTATCTCTACACTCAAATCTATTCCCAGAAAAACAATACAGGACGTCCACTGCCACAGGCACAGGGAAGAGGTGGGGTACGTGGTGGAGGGAGAGAGGTGGCTGGAAATGGTTGGTGGGTGACTAGTAACATTAACCTAGGATCTCATGTTGCCAGCTATGTCACCAAGATCATCTCCTTGGTCTACTGATACCTTCTCACTGTGACCAGAAACAGCCTTGTTGGCTTTAAACATCATCAGTCACCACCCATCTCTCTGTCCCTTTATTTAGAGATACAGTATGGAAACAGGCCCTACGACCCACCGAGTCCGTGCTTACCAGCGATCACCCCATACACTAGTTCCATTCTACCCCCTAGGGACAACTTTACAGAAGACAATTAACCTACAAAACTGTACGTCTTTGGAGTGTGGGAGGAAACCAGAGCACCCAGAGAGAACCCACACGGTCACGTGCAAACTCCGTACAGACAGCACCCGTAGTCAGGATCAAACCCGGGTCTCTGGTGCTGTGAGGCAGCAACTCCACCGCTGTGCCACCCTTAAGTTGTGTGTGTTGAGGCACTTTACAAGCCTTGCTTTTCAACATTGTTATGTGGAAGAAATTTTCAAAATACCAGTTCTGCAAGCTCTACATTTAAAAAAAGTTCACACACTAAAATCCACCTCAATTAATCTTGGGCGGCAAGTCTATTGTCCTTGTGATAAATAATTCCGAATTTGGCGCTTAATAGTGTAACGTGACGGATCTCAGCTAAAGACAGCACTGGTAGATTAGGTTAACAGTTCATTACACACAGCATTGAGGACTGCATCAGTCCTGAGTGTTATTGGAATGACACCACATAATCTATCACACAGCTCTTGAACATGCTCTGCCAAAGGGAACAAGTTATTTTATAGTAATTTATTTCAAAGGTGATAGTTTTTAGTTTTTTTAGATTTTTTTAGTTTTCGAGATACAGCGCGGAAACAGGCCCTTCGCCACACTGAGTCCGCACCGACCAGCGATCCCCGCACATTAACACTATCCCACATGCACTAGGGACAGTTTACACTTATACCAAGCCAATTAACCTACAAACCTGTATGTCTTTGGACTGTGGGAGGAAACCGAAGATCTCGGAGAAAAAAAATAAACACGCGGTCACGAGGAGAACGTACAAACTCCGTACAGACAGCGCCTGTAGTCGGGATCGAACCCGGGTCTCCGGCGCTGTATGCGCTGTAAGGCAGCAACTCTACCGCTGCGCCACCGAAAGGTATGTATTAAAAGTGGAAAAGAATCTCCGAGCATGCAGCCTTGTCCAGTCTGTCTCGGACAGATTGCAGGATTAACACGAGTAAAGGACACTACTTGGATGGAAATTCAGAAACTCTGACAGAGCAGTCACATCAAACAATGCCTGGCCAAATACCAGGTATAGTTACCATCATTCAGCAATTTAGACTTTAGAGAGACAGCGCTGAAACAGGCCCTTCAGCCCACCAAATTCATGCCGACTAGCGATCACACCGTACTCTAGCACCATCCTACACACTAGGGACAATTTACAAGTGACAGAAGCCAATTGACCTACAAACCTGTGTGTCTTTGGAGTGTGGGAGGAAGCCAGAGAAAACCCACACTGTCACAGGGAGAAAACGAACAAACTCCGTAGAGACCGCACCCGCAGTCAGGATCGAACCCGGGTCTCTGGCGCTGTGAGGCAGCAACTCTACCGCTGAGCCGCTGTGCCGCCCATTGCCTCTCTCCTGGCCCTCCTGCTCTGAGGGACAGTTGTAAACCCGGTGGGCTTCTTCACGATCCAGTTGTTTCAGGGTCATCGTTGCCGAGACGGTGCTTTCCATCCATTCCAGATTCACTTCATTGCTTCAATTTAAATGAACTGTTGCGTTGAAATCCTGTCAGTGGATCAATGGCCCACAACTCTGGCCTGACCACCTGGAGTCTGTATCACCACACCTTCACCTGCCACACCAGGTAAGAAGGAAATTGCCTTAACGTGGCTGACTATGTCTGCACACCAAATCTGAAAAAACTTATCTATTTTCCAAACAAACCCCACCCCCGCGCTCACCTATATCCACCTATCACATGCCAGAAAACAAAGGCACAGAGTGCTGGAGTAACTCAGCAATTTAGACTGCATCTTGCTCATCTCTGGAGTTCATGGAAAAGTGACATTTTGAGTCGAGACCCTTGCTCAGAAGGAAGGGTCTCGGAAAAGTCGCCTATCCATCTTCTCCGGAGATGCTGCCTGACCCGTTGAGTTACTCCAGCACTTTGTGTCCCTTTGTGCATTAACCAACACCTGCAGTTTTTTGTTTCGATTCTGATGAAGGGTCCTCTGTCCATGTTGCCGACCCACTGAGTCCCTCCGACTGGAGACTATTGCCACAGGTCACAACATTTTGGGCGCTGCACAAAATAATTTCTGGAGAAAAGAGAAATTGGTTGGGAAGAAGGTCTTTGACCTGCTATTATCGATTCAAATCCATCTTTCTTGTAAAGCCCTTTGGTGAGGGATAGTCACATTGGCAGCAATCTGCCAATTGTGGGGCAGCTAAAATCCCACAGGCTTTCATGTGTCAATTAGATTATTTCATCTCTTCGCCCAAATCTGATGCATGTGGGGGCAGGGGCAAAGATGTCAAAAGAATTTAATCAAAGAATGAATTGAACAACCAGAGATAATTACACACTGCCATTAGCTGCACAGCAGGGAGTATCATTGCTCTGTTATCCCCGAGTCCTATTCTGCTGAGTAGCCTGTTAGTGTCATAGTAACACTGAAGCTGTTTTACATCCGATCTACGTCTGGGCTACGCGAGACGTTGAACAGTCTTTGGGTAAGTGGTGTTATCCTGAAAGCTCTATTGATTTGACTGTTTATTGTGAGGCCTGGAAATGCCCGGTGGCTCGATGGAACGACAGGCACTCAAACAAGCAGCCCCAGGTCCCATTCAGGCAGAACCAAGCAGCCTGGCTCATCGGACACCATTTGTCCACCAGCCACTAAATGCTGGAGTAACTCAGTGCGACAGGCTGCATCTCTGGATAGATGGAATGGGTGACCTAGAAAATAGAAACATAGAAAATAGGTGCAGGAGGAGGCCATTCGGCCCTTCGAGCCAACACCGTCAGCACGTGACGTTTCAGGACGAGACCCTTCTTCAGACTGCTCAGACTGAAGAGTCCACTTTGTGTCTATTTTTCCAGTGAACACCATTTACAGTCAGTTCCAGGGCAAGGAGGGAGTGTTTTCTCCGGAATGTTCCGAGAGATGTGTCTCATGGGAAAGACTTTACTGATGCACTTCTGAAGCTGAATCCACATTTATCAGACAGCCAGCTCCAGGCAAATGCTCCGGGAATGAACATAATCACCTTTCACTTTGGTGGAGGCTATTGTCAATGGCGCACATTTGAATAAACAGCACATTTCGTGGCCAGACATTTCAATGCTGCTGAAGTGGTTGGAAATTTGAAGCGAGTCCGCCTTTGTTAGCAAGATGGATATGGTACGAAAGCCCCCTTTGCAATACGAGACCAGGAAACTGTGAAGTGGTCGAGGATAAGACACAAAAAGCTCGAGTAACTCAGCGGGTCAGACAGCATCTCTGGAGAAAAGGAATAGGTGCCGTTTTCGGTTTGAGACCCTTCTTCAGCTGCGAAGTGGTCACAACTGACAAGATGCCCACGGTCTCTGCACAGATCTAGTCTCCAGATAATCCCAGCTTCTCAGCCAAAAGATCATGGCTCCTGGCTTGTTGTGACAATATTGTGTGGATATTGGCAGTTATTAAATAGTTACTGACAGTCATTGGACTGCATAGATGCATTTTAGGCAGTCAGTGGGCAATAACGGCTTGTCATTGTCGGCTGTTAGACAGGATTAGGGAGTTTTGATGACAGGATTGGCCAGTTATTGATAGTTATTGGGCAGTATTGGTTGGTGCTTTGTTTGTGGCACAAATCTTTGTTTGTTTGCAAAAATCCTACAGGGAACCTAGTGAAGACAAGGGCCATTGCAACAAAGAGGAGGAAAGAGATAGGAGTGAAGAGGGGGGGGGGGGGAAGGAGGGAATGGGAAGTGGAGGAGGGAATGATGAGCTTTGGCGCAGGGGTAGAGTTGCTCCCTTACAGCGCCAGAGACCCGGGTTCAATCCTGACTACGGGCACAGTCTGTGCGGAGTTTGAACCCCAGCGTGTGGGATAGAACTGGCGCACGGGGTGATCGTTGGTAGGCGCTGACTCGGTGGGCTGTATCTCTAAACTAAAAACTGGAACAAAAAATGAATTTTAACCTCAGGACCACATCGCTGGCAAGCTGCTAAGTTGCAAACGCACTGTGACACAATGAAGGTTGGAACAATGAAACATTAATAGTACAAAAAACGATTTTCTTTACAGCTAAGGTAATGTTAAGATCTCACAAATGCCTACTAAGAGATGTAATTATCAGTTAAATAGTCTCTGAACTAATTACACTATAACTCTTCCGGTGCTTAAATAAGCAAACCCATAATTGCCATTGCTGTCTCCTTCTGCTACCCTGAAGTCTGGCAACTTTAACCAAGTCTCCAACCCAGTACATCCGTTTTCAACCTCATTGATTTATCGCTGGTGAAAATCTATGGGAAATATCAATGCCGACACACATTCACTACACTAGCTGTGTGCGTCTTGATGTTTAGACTGGTATAAACCCACTTGTGTATCTATATCATGCTACAAAAGGAGGAACATCAAACGAAAAGCAAATGTGTAGGAAGGAACTGCAGATGCTGGTTTACACCGAAGATGGACACAAAGTGCTGGAGTAACTCAGCGGGACAGGCAGCATCTCTGCGTAGAAGAAATGGGTGATCTTTATGGTCAGGACCCTTCTACAGACCTTATTCAAGCAGATGTTGCCTTTGTTGGCATTCTGAAATATAATTAGAAAGCACTGGAAATCCTCAGCAGGTCAGGCAGCATTTGTGGAGAGAAAAATTAGAGTTGCCTATACAGGTCCTCCAGAGATGCTGCCTGGCCCGCCCAGTTACTCCAGCACTTTGTGTTCTCTTTGGAGGGGAGTGTTGATTTCTAAAGTCCACAGTATGGAATTGTTCTGGATATGAAGCACGTTGGCACAGAGGTAGAGTTGCTGCCTTACAGCACCAGAGACCTGGGTTCGATCCTGAGTGTGGCTGCTGTCTGTACGGGGTTTGCACGCTCCCCCCGTGAGTTTATTCCGAGAACTTGGGTTTCCTCCCACACTCCAAAAACGTACAGGTTTGTAGGTTAATTGGCTTGGTATAAATGTCCAAAATTGTCCGTAGTGTGTGTAGGAGGGTGTTAATGTGTGGGGATTGCAGGTTGGTGCAGACTCGGTGGGCAGAAGGGCCTGTTTCGCGCTCTAAACTAAACTAAAGAAAGTTATTTCACATCCGTTCCTCTGCAGAGCGGGGGAGGGTTGATAGTTAAGCTCAGCGGGACAGGCAGCATCTCTGGAGAGAAGGAATGGGTGACATTTCGGGTCGAGACCCTTCTTCAAACCCATTCCTCCTCTCCAGGGATGCTGCCTGTCCCGCTGAGTTACTCCAGCATTTTGTGTCTACCTCCTACGCATTGCTAGTTGAGCTAATCGGCAGAAATCCAGCACAGCAGCTGCAGCCGAGACACCGAGTTCAAGGAGTCAGCTGTTTAATCTGCTCAGTCGGGAGGTCTGAAGCTTAATAAAGATGTTTATCTGCCGCGCTGAATGGCAGCGAGGACAAAGAGAAGTCCATGCCAAGTGAGCTCTAGGAGCTCAGCGAGAAGCCACCGCTCGCTGACGAGGTTATGTGCTCCACGAGCATCAGTCACAAAGGACCAGAGCTTCTCTGCAGAGTTACAAGGGGCTGACATTGTTCACGCTGGTAAAACAGCAATCAGCCCCTTCAACCATCAAGGCGGCACGGAGACACAGCGGTAGAGTTGCTGCCTTACGGCGCCAGAGACCCGGGTTCGACCCCGACTACGGGTGCTGTCTGTGCGGAGTTTGTACGTTCTCCCCGTGACCTGCGTGGGTTTTCTCCGAGATCTTCGGTTTCCTCCCACACTCCAAAGACGTGCAGGCTTGTCGGTTAATGGGCTTGGTAATAAGGTAGATACGCTCGACTTGGTGGCGGAGGTAGATACGATAGTGGCATTTAAGAGGCTTTTAGAAAGGTACATAGATAAGCAGGGAATAGAGGGAAATGGATTATGCGCAAGTAGATAAGAGATGGTCTTGATACCATATCTGGCACAGATATTGTGGGCCGAAGGGCTCATTCTTGTGCTGACTGTCCTATGTATCCATTCACATTGTGCAGTGCGGGTGAAATCAAAATGTTATTCCGACTGCAACTTCAACCGCAAGGTTGGTTGTACAGGACAGATACAGGCCCTCCGGCCCACCAAACCCTGGCACACTGTGTTACACATCTGCTTGAATCCCATTTGCTTGCATTAACTCTGAATCCTTCCCTATTTATCACTGTCGAAATATCTGAAACATGGTGATGGTATCTGATTCCATCAACTCCTCTGGTGTCATAACGACACAACCTTTATATTCTGTGCCTCAACCTGTGAGGGCAACCATGTCGTATCCTTCTTCGCCAAACCTGTGTCTGCTTATGTTGTCAATTTCAGGACACCGTGCACTTGGACCGCCATCTTGCTTTGTTCATCAGCGTTGCTTACTCTCCTACCACGTACCAACGTACCACCGTAACTGCATCATCTTGCACTTGTTGGACTAATGCCCCTGTCTACAGAAGAAGCGGAAACCACTTTCGACCATTAGGGAGACTGACAAAAACCTCCGGGAACCGCACGGAAACCTTGGGTGGGGCACAAAGTCTCCAGAGGTTTTCGTTTTGGTTTCCGAAGTGGGACAGGGGCATTAAATTCCATCTGCCGACACTCCATCCAATCTGCTGTCTGATCTATATTGTGCTTTATCCTTGGACAACCTTCCTCTCCGCCCACAACACCACCAACTCTTGTGTCGTCCACAGACTTGGCACTCACGCCTTCTACATTCACATCATTGTCGTTGATATATATCATAAACATCAAGTGTCCCATCTTAGATCCCTGCGGCACACTACCGATTTGGACCCGATTGGAAAACCATCCTTCCACCACCACCACTAAATGGGCTTGCCCCCACCTACATCAAAAGCCTGCTCACCCACCACACCACCTCCAGGTCCCTCAGGTCGGCTGACTGTGGGTTGCTGAACATCCCGCAGTCTAGGCATAAGCTCAGGGGCGACCGCGCCTTTGCGGTTGCAGCTCCTAGACTGTGGAACAGCATCCCTCTTCCCATCAGAACTGCCCCCTCCATCGACTCCTTTAAGTCGAGACTTAAAACTCATCTCTACTCCCAAGCCTTTCCTGACGTCCTCTGAGCGAGGGCTATATGTATGTAGTGATGTTTGTATTTAATCTATGAACCACTGTTGTTTGTTATACTATTCTTATACCAATGTAAAGCACTTTGGCCAACGAGAGTTGTTTTTTAATGTGCTATATAAATAAAAGTGACAACTTGACTTGACACCCTCCATCTCCTATCATCAAGGCAATGTTGGATCCAATCATCCAGCTCGCTTTCAATCTCCTGTGCATTAATCTTCTGGACCAGCCTACCGCTGGAGACCTTGTCAAATGTCTTAGTGAAGTCCATGTAAAAACGCCTACCAGGTGGAAATATACTTTCAAGAATCAAGAGTGTTTTATTGTCCTATATCCCAGATAGAACAATGACATTCTTACTTGCAGCAGCGCAACAGAACATAGTACACGGTAAACAATATAATAAATAAGTGCAAAAAGTTCAGTGTATATATATATATACGTGTATATATATATATATATATAGATAGATATACATACACACACACACATACCTACACATAAAAAACAAACAAGCAATAATAGTGCAAAAAGACAAAACCAATGCCCTCAAGTCTATGTAGTTAAGAGCTTATTTGGAGGTTGTGGTGTTTAATAGCCTGATGGATGTAGGGAAGAAGCTGTTTCAGCTTCAGCTTGGTCTGATACAGATCAGGCATGAATCCACTCACCCTTCCCTCTGATCAGCAGGTCGCTACTGCTAACCTTCAGGAACAGGTGCTGCAAGTACATCACTTCCACCACAGCAGAGCCGCTCATAGATCAAGAAACAACCGTCAGCAAAAACTGGGCGGCAAGCACATAAGGAGCATTCATGCAGGAGCCGGCACTGGGCCGGGTTTAACTCTGCAGCGGCACGTCATGTTAAAGGGGGTTCTCTTCGCCACTAGACTATCGGAGGGTCAAACAAGTGCCAGTAAATGTCAAACAAGTAGAAGTTTACAGCTGGTAGACGTTGTCCACATGGACCTTACTCCGACCTTTGACAAGGTCCCCAGGGGCAGGCTGGCCCAGGAGATGAAGGCCCATTGGATCAAGTGGAGGTCTGCCCCTGTTGCAGGAAGGGCTGGTGTACCTGCCCCTCAGCAGAGTGCCGAGAAAGGAGCGGCTGCTGGAGGCAAACGCAGCGCCCGTGGTACCGGCAGCGGCAAACGGTGGCAGCACAATCCAATTTATTGCCTGGAGCTCCTGTTTTTCTGGACGGGGAAGCAGGCGGAGGTTTTCATCTACCCCAGTCTGAAGCCGCAGCCAGAGGAAGGAGTTCAAATCCTCATCACAAACACCAGGGAATTAAATATAGACGCATAGTGCTGGAGTAACTTGGCGGGTCAGGGGGCATCTCTGGAGGACATGGACAGGTGGCACTTCGGGTCGGGACCCTTCTTCAGACGGGAGTGGTGGAGGGAAACTGGAAGCAGGAAAAGACCAGGAAAAATCAGAGCCTGCAAACGATGACATCAGTCAGGGTAGTCCCCCGATGGGCTAATTGGTGGCGAGGGACGTGATCCCAAGAGGGATACGTCAAGAATCAAGATTCAAGAGTGTTTTACCGTCATATCTCCCAAACAGAACATTGAAATTCTTACTTGCAGCAGCACTTCTCACTTGCAATTCAATTCTTACTTGCGAACTGCGGATATCACAGAATATTAATACCAACCTTCGCTGGCAAATGGACGACTTTTGTTTTATTACAACGATCCTTCAGCAAGAAAACACAATATAAAACACGTCAGCGGAATATCCCAGCAGAGATATCCAAACAGCTCGGATAATATGATACAGAAATACAATCGAGCCAAACTCAAGTACAATTGGTAAAGCAAAGCGGGGAGATACAGAGTGCGGTAGACGGTGCTCAGCATTGTAGCGCACCAGTTCCAGAGACACAGTACAATGCCTACAATTTGACAAATGTGAATTAATATTGAAATTAATACCCTGGCTCTTGGAACAACCTTATGGAAGGCTGATAACAGAGGGGAAGTGAGTCCTACCACTCTTTATTGCTAATGCTGTCTAATCCAAGCAGCATTTCGGTATTTCGAGCCTGCTTTGACCTCTCCTCTCTGTTTAGAAGGTGCTCTGACCTGTCGATCTTGGGTCCAAATTAAAGATAGCATTAGGTTTATCCAGAGGAACCCAAGCTTACAACTCCACCGTTTGAACATTGAATTCTCCAATTTTAGGTGACCTGCAATAACCCCTCCTTCCCCTTACATCTCCCACCCATGTGTCCCACCTGGACCCACGCCTATTTCTCCTCTCCCCTCCACCTAAACTCCTTGGTCTGGCTTCACAACTTGCAACTCTTCAATCCTTCTCTCACACCTTCTGTCTATCCATCTCTGACCTTGTCCAACCATCTGCCTACCGCTACCCCCCCCACCCGCCTCCCCTCCTCCCCATCCCCCTCCACTCCCCCTCCCTCGCCCCCCTTCCCTCCACCTCCTCCCCCCCCCCCCCCCACACTTGCCCGTATTCACCATAATCTCAGCGGGACAGGCAACATCTCTGGAGAGAAGGAATGGGTGACGCCACCCATTCCTTCTCTCCAGAGATGCTGCCTGCCCCGCTAAGTTACTCCAGCACTTTGTGTCATTTTGCTCACTATGGATTCAGATTTATTATTGTCTCATGTCGCGAGGTACAGTGAAAGGCATTGTTTTGCATGCTATCCAAAAAGATCAGATATTTAGTTGAGTATAATTTATTGTCACATGTACAGTGTTTAATGTAGTTTATTGTCACGTGCAGCGAGGCACAGTGAAACGCTTTTATTGCAAGCTAACCAGTCAGCGGGAAGACAATACTTGATTACAATCTAGCCATCCAGTGTACAAATGTATGATAAAGGGAATAACGTGAATATTGTTTAGTGCAAAATAAAGTCTAATAAAGCCTGATCAAAGATAGCCTGAGGGTCTCCAATGAGGCAGATGGTATCTGAGGACCACTCTCTAGTTGTTGGTAGGATGGTTCAGTTGCCTGATAACAGCTGAGAAGAAACTGGTCCTGAATCTGGAATTCAGTGGTGCAGTGAAAAGGTTTTTATTTATGTTGCATGCTATCGAGTCAGGGGAAAGACTATACATGATTACAATCCATATACCATAAGTCAAGTCAAGAGAGTTTATTGTCATAGGGCAATGAAATTCTTGCTTGCTGCAGCACAACAGAATATTGTAGGCATAAATACAGATCAGATCAGTGTGTCCATATACCATAGAATATATATATATACACATAAATAAACAGAGAAAGTGCAATAGGCTGTTATAGTTCAGAGTTTGTTTGAAGTTGTGTTTAATAGCCCGATGGCTGTGGGGAAGAAGCTGTTCCTGAACGCGGATGTTTCAGATTTCAGGCTCTTGTACCTTCTACAAAAAGTAGTAAACACTGCCCAGTCCATCATCGGCTCTGACTTCCTTCCATCGAGGGGATTTACCGCAGTTGCTGCCTCAAAAAGGCTGGCAGCATCGTCAAGGACCCACACCACCCTGGCCACACACTCATCTCCCTGCTACCTTCAGGTAGAAGGTACAGGAGCTTGAAGACTGCAACGACCCGGTTCAGGAATAGCTACTTCCCCACAGCCATCAGGCTATTAAACCTGGCTCGGTCAAAACTCTGAACATTAATAACCCATTATCTGTTATTTGCACTTTATCAGTTTATTTATTCATGTGTGTATATATTTATATAATGGTATGTGGACACACTGATCTGTTTTGTAGTCAATGCCTACTATGTTCTGTTGTGCTGAAGCAAGGCACGAATGTCATTGCCCCGTCAGGGACACACGACAATAAACTCACTGGAACTTGAACTTCTACCTGAAGGTAGTGGAGAGGTGAGTGTGTGGCCAGGGTGGTGTGGGTCCTTGATGATGCTGCCAGCCTTTTTGAGGCAGCGACTGCGATAGATCCCATCGATGGTAGCGAGGTCAGAGCCGATGATGGACTGGGCAGTGTTTACAACTTTTTGCAACCTTTTCCGCTCCTGGACGCTCAGGTTGCCGAACCAAGCCACGATGCAACCGGTCAGCATACCATACATAGACCATTTATTATTTGCCTACACTCATATCTAGCCCTGCAGATTTTCCTATCTTTAACATCACCATGTCACTTTATGCCTCAGTCTACACTGCTGAGCACAGCCTGTCTTTGTCCCTGCAGTGTTCTCCTGTTAGCTGGGACTGGAAGCGACCGTGCGATTGGAAGTGTGAATCCTTCCTTTGCTACCCAATAATTAGCAGCATATTAAGCTGTCTGCCATCAATGTTGTTAGGAGCCAATTAAGGTGACCCAGTACACCTCCTGAATGTGCAAAGTGCAACTGGGATTTACAGAATCCTCCAGTCAGTCAGGCATTGAGGATTCACTGACGCACTGAAGCACTCACACCAACCACATGCAGAGAGAGAGCCCTCAACAGGATTCTTTTTGCTGAATTCTTTGGAAAGCAAACAACAATTGTGACAAGCCAGCGAGCATTATCTCAGCCAACTCCCTGTTTTCCTGCTCTGCAAGGAACAACCTTTTACGCGTTGCGGTCTTCATACTGAAGGTCGACAAACGATGCTGGGGTAACTCAGCGGGTCGCGCAGCAACTCTGGAGAGAAGGAATAGGTGACCTTTCTTCAGACCGAGAGTCAGGGGAGAGGGGAACTAGAGGTATGAAAAGGTACAGAACAAATCAGAGCCGGCACCAATCGCCCAGGCTGCGTTAACATTCATCGCTGCTTAAATGAAGGCTGCACCGTGAAAAATTGTTCCTTGTAGAGAATAAACATCACCGCTTTACATTAAAGGAGTAAATATAGAATGCTATGCTGGCAGCAGAGTGCTGATGGTGTCAGCGAGTGGGGAAGAACTGTAATTTAGGTGTCCACTAGATATTGAAGCATTCCCCCCTAAACACAAAAGCAGCCTGAAGCACACAATTACCAGTGATAACCTGCATTTATCCGCATGTAGATGGGCTAGCATTAAGGCCGTCTCTATTTAACCTCCTGCTTTTGCTCCCTTGAATTGCCTCCTTGCTTTCCTCACCCTGCTAACTGCTATCTAAACATTTTTCATTTGAGTTCCACTCTGCCACATGGATAAGCGACAGGCATTTGATCACTGGAGTGGAATGAGTCCATGGGGAGGGAGGCGGTGGAAGGATACGCTGGCAGGGTGTACTGAGGCGTGGTGACAGGAGCCACGGGGGGAGGGAGGAATATCAGCACTAGTCCGTTGGCCAAGAGCAATAGGTTCGAGCCAGACACATCTCCCCTTCAGGCTGAAGTCCATATAGCCCGGAGAGGAGGAGCGAGACACTGAACAGGTGATATCTGCTTTACATTAAACACAGGGAGGCACAGTGGCGCAGCGGTAGAGTTGCTGCCTTGCAGCGCCAGAGACCCGGGTTCGATCCTGACTACGGGTGCTGTCTGCACGGAGTTTACACTTTCTCCACGTGACTGCGTGGGTTTTCTCTGGGTGCTCCGGTTTCCTCCCAGACTCCAAACATCAACAGGTTTGTAGGTCAATTGGCGTTGGTAAGATTGCAAATTGTCCCTAGTGTGTAAGATGGGGCAGGTGTATGGGGATCGCTGGTCGGTGTGGACTCGGTGGGTCGAAGTCCTGTTTCCATGCCGTATCTCTGAACTAAACTGAACACAATTTTACGTTCTTGTTCTGACTCTGAGCTTACTGCGTCTACTCCATCTGTGCTTTAAACCCGCTCAGCCTACAAAGCCATGGAGACTGAAGGTGACTTTTGAGTTGTGGATTTTTAATTGGCATCCTTTGTGAGTTCTCCTTAGATTCATGGGTGAAGCCCTTCAGCTTGTGACGAACAGATGAGCCATTTGCCGTACGCCCTGCTTCCCTCAGAGTGCGGGGTCAGGGCTCTGAAGGTGATCTATTTTTAAACGTAAAATGTGTGCACTCAAGATGGGGAAGCGCGTAAAAATGACAAAAGAAATTTGAACATCAGAGGAAAATGAAGAAAAATCGGCTGATCGCTGAATGCGAACAGTGGGTTGTTTGAGACTGGCCCAGCTCTTTGATGTAGGCAGTTTCTCCAGAGGCTGGTGGGTATTGGAGAGGCTAGATTTTGGGGTGCGTAGAGTCATTCGTCACGGAAACAGACCCTTTGGCCCAGTTGGCTCATGCTGTCCATGATGCCTCATTAACACCAGTCGTACCCGCCCACGTTTGGCCCATATCCCTCTGAACCTTTCCTATCCATGTACTCATCCAAATGCCTTTCAAATACTGTTATAGTTTCTACCTCGACCACCTCCTCTGACAAAATGCAGTAAATGTGTCTGAAGAAGGGTCTCGACCCGAAACGTCACCCATTCCTTCTCTCCAGAGATGATGCCTGCCCCGCTGAGTTACTCCAGCATTTTGTGTCCACCTCCTCTGACACTCCGTTCCATATACCCTCCACCCACTGCGTGAAAACATTGCCACTCAAATTCTTAATAAATCTTTCCCTTCATCCCCCATCCTGCAAGGATTGAAGTCCTAGTCCGTCCAACCTCTCCCTGTAGCACATGTCCTCGAGTCCTGGCAACACCACAGCACTAGCAGATAATCCCGCCCCTCCACCCTACGGTCCAGCGGGATCGTAGCTGATGATACCCATCATCTGCCGGGTCCGATGTCCCGTTGTCCTATTTCTATCTAAACGTGAATGAGCCTGTAGTTGAGGATCAGGCTTGGACAAATGGAAGAGCCATCTCTCTTCACAAGCTGCCACACATCAAGTCTCAATAGACAATAGACAATAGGTGCAGGAGTAGGCCATTCGGCCCTTCGAGCCAGCATCGCCATTCAATGTGATCATGGCTGATCATCCCCAATCAGTACCCTGTTCCTGCCTTCTCCCCATATCCCCTTGACTCCGCTATTTTTAAGAGCCCTATCTAGCTCTCTCTTGGAAGCATCCAGAGAACCTGCCTCCACCGCCCCCTGACTCGCCACTCTCTGTGAGAAAAAGTGTTTCCTCGTCTCCGTTCTAATGAGCAGTGAGCCTGATACGTGCTTGCTTGTTATGACATGGGGGACCGGGGGCGGCACAGTGGCGCAGCGGTAGAGTTGCTGCCTTACAGTGCCAGAGACCCGGGTTCGATCCTGATGTCAGGTGCTGACTGTATGGAGTATGTACGCTCTCCCCGTGATCACGTGGGTTTTCTCTGTGCGCTCCGGTTTCCTCCCACACTCCAAAGAGGTACAAGTTTGCAGGTTAATTGACTTTAGGAAAGACTGTAAATTGCCCCTGGTGTGGGGGCTAGTGTTAGTGTACGGGGCGATTGCTGGTCGGTGAGGACTCTGTGGGCCTTGGGCACGTTTCCACGTTGTATCTCAACAGTAAAACTAAAAGTAAATGACGGCGGCATATTACTGCCGGCAAATAACACACATCCTTAGAAATAAAAATGAGATTTTTCTTTCCCACGTTGTTTTAAAAATCCAAGATAGACACAAGATGCTGCGGTAACTCAGCAGGCCAGGCAGCATCTCCGGAGAGAAGGAATGGGTGACGTTTTGGGCCGCGACCTTTCTTCAGACTCTCAAATTGGCATCTGAGTCAGATCAGTAATATTACCAATGATACATTCTCTACCCACAACCACATGGAACATCATAAATCCAGTTCCTGATACAGCGAATAATAATAATGTTCACCTTCATTATTTTTGTACGTGCTCTACTCTTTGGGATTAATTTCCTCTTTCTCACCCGTAATTTATGTGATACCCTTATCATTTAATCTCCCCATTCCATCACACCATTCCCTTCCGCTCGTATCTCCGCCCTTGCTTTGACCCGGTCGCATACCTTTATTCATTCCGCAATGAGGAAGTTCTTTCCGTTTAACGGATCTCAGACAGAAATAGTGACTGAGAAACCACTCATCTCGATATCAGAGTTAGATTAGCGCCCTTTAAATCATTCTCTTGTTTGCCTTATGTAACCGTGAGTCATAGAGTGATACGGTGTGGAAACAGGCCCTTCAGCCCAACTTGCCCATGCCGACCAACATGTCCAATCTACCCTAGTCCCACCTGCCTGTGTTTGGCCCATATCCCTCTACACCTACCCTATCCATGTACCTGTCTAAATGTTTCTGAAACGTTGCAATAGTCCCTGCCTCATCTACCTCCTCTGGCAGTTTGTTCCATGCACCCACCACCCTTTGTGTGAAAACGTTACCCCTCAGGTTCCTATTACATCTTTCCCCCCTCACCTTCAACCTATGTCCTCTGGTTCTCAGATTCCCCAACTCTGGACAAGAGACTTTGTTCGGCTCACACAGATAGACACAAAATGCGGGACAGGCAGCATCTCTGGAGAGAAGGAATGGGTGGCGTTTCGGGTCGAGACCCTTCTTGGTGGAAATGTGTCAGACTCGATAACAATCAGCACGGGAGCACCTCAAGGCTGCGTGCTCAGCCCCCTGCTGTACTCACTCTATACTCATGACTGCGTAGCCGGTCATAGTGCGAACTCCATCATCAAGTTCGCTGACGACACCACTGTAGTGGGACGTATCACTGATGGGGATGAGTCGGAGTACAGAAGAGAGATCGAGCAACTGTCCATATGGTGCCAGCACAATAACCTGGCCCTCAACACCAGCAAAACCAAGGAACTGATTGTGGACTTTGGAAGGAGTGGGATGGGGACCCACAGTCCTGTTTATATCAACGGGTCGATGGTTGAAAGGGTCAAGAGCTTCAAATTCCTGGGCGTGCACATCTGTGAAGATCTTTCCTGGTCCGAGAACACAGATGCAATTATTAAGAAAGCTCATCAGCGCCTCTACTTCCTGAGAAGATTACGGAGAGTCGGTCTGTCAAGGAGGACTCTCTCTAACTTCTACAGGTGCACAGTAGAGAGCTTGCTGACCAGTTGCATCGTGGCTTGGTTCAGCAACTTGAGTGCCCTGGAGAGGAAAAGACTACAAAAAGTAGTAAACACTGCCCAGTCCATCCTCGGCTCTGACCTTCCTTCCATCGAGGGGATTTATCACAGTCGCTGCCTCAAAAAGGCTGGCAGCATCATCAAGGACCCACACCATCCTGGCCACACACTCATCTCCCTGCTACTTTCAGGGAGAAGATACAGGAGCCTGAGAACTGCAACGACCCGGTTCAGGAATAGCTACTTCCCCACAGCCATCAGGCTATTAAACCTGGCTCGGACAAAACTCTGAACATTAATACCCCTCCATCTGTTATTTGCACTTTATTAATTTATTAATTAATGCGTGTATTTAAGTATATAATTGCAGTCAATGCCTACTATGTTCTGTTGTGCTATGCAAAGAAAGAATTTCATTGTCCTGTCAGGGACACATGACAATAAACTCTCTTGACTTTGACTGACCCTTCTTCAGACTCATATTCCTCACACGAGGCAGCTTGAAGCCTTACCTAATTGGCAGCTTCCACTAGATGTCACCACTGAGCAAGGGCAGCGCTCACACCCAGCCGTCAAGTCAGCCTGGGGTTTCCTGTAAAAAGTCTCCTTGCAGTTCTCGCAGTGGTGTCCCTCCGTGTTCCCAGTGCAGTTCCAGCAGAACCCTAGACAAATGAAACAGAACAAATCAGGAGAGCGCTCCAAACGGGACTGGACGCAGATTTTTGGCAGTGGCCCTGGCTGCATGAACTGTCGAGAGGAGGGCGGTTTTAACTCCGTTAACTTAACTGGCAATCAATTAACGGCAGAGGTATGATCAAAGGCAGTCGTAGATGGTCAGACATGCAGCCAGTGGCAGCAGCTGGACACAGAGCACACATGGACACAATTAGCACCAACATCTGCGATGAATCTTCTCCTGGAGTTGCGTCTATTTATCCGATATTGAGACGTGTTTGTCTTGCTGTTTGGAGCTGATGAGAGCTCACACACTCAATCGTATTATGAAGAAACAAGGAACTGCAGATGCTGGTTTACCACGGAAAGGCACAAAACATTGTTTCTCCAAATTAACTAAAACACAGTGGTAATACGATTGAAAGACACAAAGTGCTGGAGGAACTCAGCAGGTCAGGCAGCATCTCTGGAGAACATGGATAGGTGATGTTTCCGGCTGGGACCCTTCTTCAGCCTCTTACCTGCCAGGCATTATCCTGCCCCTTCGTTCTTCCGGCTCTTTCCGCCACCCACAATCAGAAAGGCCCTGACCTGAAATGTCCCCCATACTACAATCAGTCTGAAGAAGGGTCCTGACCAGAAACGTCATCCATCCATCCATACTCTCCAGGGATGCTGCCTGACCCGCTCAATTACTCCAGCACGTTGTGTCTTTCAAACGTAATATGACTGCGTTTAAGTTGGTTCAGAGAAACAGAATGCAAACAGGCCCTTCGGCCCACCGAGTCCATGCCGACCATCGATCACCCATTCACACTGGTTGTACATCTATGTTACCCCATTTTCTCGTCAGCTCCCTACACATTAGGGGCAATTCACAAAGCCCGATTAACCGACAAACCAGTATATCTTTGGTACGTAGAACAAACTGGAGCAGCCGGAGGAAACCCAGGCAGTCACAGGAGGACTGTGCAAAGTTCACACAGACAGCACCCGGGGTCAGGATCGAACCAGGGTCTCTGGCCATGTCAGGTAGCAACTCTACCAGCTGCACCACTGTGCCTCCCCTGCATAAGCAATGAATTGACACGGAAAATCAGACCGTTGTAAAAAGTGACCTGTTAACATAGAATCATTGAAGTGTCAGGAACATTCTCGCCAGGAATTCTCTCTTGAGAATTCTGCCCAGATCCCTCTGATCACTGAGCTCGACCACCTCTCAGCAGTCAGGTGGACGGGCGAAGAGAGCGACATGGGTTCGATGGTCAATCCAGACGTCCAAGGAAGGCGATGGCTAGAGGCCCTGCAGCAGCCTGGGGCTCGCCTGGATCGGGCTCCGCTCGTCACAACTACAGCGCGGACTATACTTTGAAAATGGTACCAAAACACAGCATCTCTTGCATGCAGGATCAGTGGAATATTCTGTACACTTGCTAATCGGGGATGTGCTTAGGTATGGCAACACCCTACTGGACTAAGAAATTCATTTCACTATTGTGTGTCTGCACTTTGCTCACGTGACAATAAAGGCACCACCACCACCACCAGATAGCGTGCTGCGCTACTTTTCTTGCTGAAACGGACCATATCGCATCTCCCCACATTGTCACCCCATTTGGCCAATCCGAGTTCATTCATTGAACTTGTCGACATTTCTTCGTCGTGCTTTGAAACCCCAAACTCTCAAGGAGATCCAGCGAACTGTTGAGGTTTTAACAAGGTCAAGGCTTTCCCTGAGAAGACCCAACTGCCAAGCTGTAAACCCAGCACTTCTGTTTAGCGACTACAGACCAGGTGAATGCAGAATGTGAAAACAAGGAACTGCAGATGCTGGGCCACACAAAAGGACAGAAAGTGCTCAGCATCTCTGGAGAATATTGGATAGGTGACGTCTTGGGTCGGGACCCTTCTTCAGACTGATTGTAGGGGCCGGGAGGAGGGTGTGGCAAGGCAGGGAGCGAGAGTGGCAGCATGTTATGTGTGATCACATTGCCTTCTCACCATCCTGAATCGATAGTTAAACTCGAGCAATAGCATCACGGAAATTTACAGGCACATCCATAATGTCATAACCAACAACATGCTTTTACTAATTTAAAAAAAAAAGACACAAAGTGCTGGAGTAACTCAGCAGGTCAGGCAGCATCTTTGGAGTGTTTAATTATAGAATGATCAGCTGAAGCTTAGAAGCTATCCCACGTCAAAGTGTAACAAAGGTTCAGAAAGTAAGAACGTTATTCCCCCCCCTATCTGTGCCCTTTATGGCTTACAAATGTTCAGAGGGATAGAACAGGTATCAGGGGTTATGGGGAGGAGACAGGAGAATGGGATTAAGAGGGATAGATAGATCAGCCATGATTGAATGGTGGAGTAGACTTGATGGGCCGAATGGCCTAATTCCGCTCCTATCGTTTATGGACTTATATGGGTTAAATGAGGGCAGGCGGGATTGGTAGATGGGGCAAGTTGGGCCGTAGGGCTAGTTTCTCTGCTGCATGACTCTCTCGTCTTCACACTGCTGGGAACAATCACGGCAGATTCTAGTAAACATGACCTTGACTCATCAATCTGTTTATGAATTTCATTCAGAGAAAACTGCTTCCTTTTTACATCACTGTCAAAACATTGAACCAACGCCACCAGACTGAGCCTGCAGAACAGGCCCCTGGTCTTGCCGCCCGTGGTCTTTGATAGGTCAATGGTGCTGAAGATAAATAGCTTGGACATGTGTTGGAAGGAACTGCAGATGCTGGTTTAAACCGCAGACACGAAAAGCTGGAGTAACTCAGCGGGTCAGCCCCTGTCTCTCAGTCAGAAGGAGGGTCTCGACCCGAAACGTCACCTATTCCTTTTGTCCAGAGATGCTGTCTGACCCGGTGAGTTACTCCAGCTTTTTGTGCCTGTCTTGCGCACGTGTGGACGGGGGTGAACTTTTCACTTCAAACTCAACTTTAAGAGTCTACAAAGAAAATCTTCACGAGGTTGGCCATTTGGGAAATGGCTGTGCTTGGATCAGGATTGCTGACGTGAGATGGGGTTTCCTGCTGCGGGACTGAGCCGGCTGGAACGCGGAGCCTGCTCGGGGATTCTGGCCACGGTACCACTGGCGAGGCGAGGCGCTGGAGTGAGTGGAATCTGTGCGGCGCTGCAGTCCATGTTGCTGACAGCACAGTTCACGTCTCCAGGAATAGCTCCCAACGAGCACATTCAGCAGAAACACAAAGTGAAACCCGTGCACAATGCTGCTTTTCTTTGCCCAAAACCCTCGCCTTTCATTTCTGAACGCAACATGATTGTAAAAGGGCCACTTTCATCCCACACTTTGCACTTTGACGGACACTGTCCCTGCTGCCTACTCACAGGGAACACTGTCTTAAGGTTCTTACACACAGCAGAGAACAGCACAGTACAGCACAGCACAGCAATCGGCAATTCGGCCCACAATTTCCCTGCCAAGCACAATACCAAAATAAACTAATTTCCTCTACCTGCACACGATCCATAGCCCTCCATGACCATGTGCCTTTCTAAAACGCCCCTTAAATGCCAGTGTTGTATCTGCTGCCACTACCGCCCTTGGCAGCGCGTTCCAGGGACTCACCGCCCTCTGTGTAAACATCTCCAAAGTTTGCCCTTCTCATCTTAAACCTGCGCCCTCTAGTCACTGGGAAAAAAGTTCTGATGTCCACCCAATCTACCCTTCTCATAATTTTATATACTTCTATCAGGTCTCCTCTCAGGGTCAGTTCGGGGGGAGTTTCTCCCCCCGCCGCGGGTGCCATGTAATCCCGCGCTACCTGCTCCATGGTCGGACAGTCGGCGACTAAACCGTCTCCCCCACCTGGTTTGCCCGGTGAGGAGGGGGCTGTGGACCCCCAGCAGGACCAAAAACAAGACCTGTCAAAGGGAGGATGAGCTTCTAGCGAGCCAACGGCCACCCACATTTCAGTAGAAGTTGCGATCGCTGTCGGGCACGGCATTGTAAGGCACCGTCCTCCGATGATGTTTTCAACGATGATGATGATCCTCTCAACCTCCCGCGCTCCAGAGAAAACAATCAAGATTGTCTTACACAAAAATGCTGGAGAAACTCAGCGGGTGCAGCAGCATCTATGGAGCGAAGGAAATAGGCAACGTTTCGGGCCAAAACCCTTCTTCAGACTCTCCTCGTGGCTAAAACCCTCTAATCCAAACAGCATTCTGGTAAACCTCTTCCACACCCTGTTCAACACCTCCACATCCTTGCTGCATTGGGACGGCCAGAACTGCACACCACACTCCACCTTAGGCCCACCCAGAGTGTTATAGAGCTGCATCTTGACTCTTATAGTCAATGCCCCGACCTAAGAAGGGGAAGTATGGGTTTAGTTTATTATGTTCATGTGTATCAAGATAGAGTGAAAAACTGTTTGCATGCTATCCAGTCAAATCATACTCTATGTGCAGGAAGGAACTGCAGATGCTAGTTTAAATCGTAGACACAAAATGAAGGAGTAACTCTGCAGGATTGAGGAGGGATCTTATAGAGGCTTGCAAAATTCTTAAGGGGTTGGACAGGCTAGATGTAGGAAGATTGTTCCCGATGTTGGGGAACTCCAGAACAAGGGGTCACAGTTTAAGGAAAAGGGGGAAGATCATTTTTCACGCAGAGAGTGGTGAGTCTGTGGAATTCTCTGCCACAGAAGGTAGTTGAGGCCAGTTCATTGGCTATATTTAAGAGGGAGCTAGAAGTGGCCCTTGTGGCTAAAGGGATCAGGGGGTATGGAGAGAAGGCAGGTACAGAATACTGAGTTGGATGATCAGCCATGATCATGTTGAATGGCGGTGCAGGCTCGAAGGGCCGAATGGCCTACTCCTGCACCTATTTTCTATGTTTCTATGTTTCTAGGATAGATGCAAAATGCTGGATTTACTCAATGGGACAGGCAGCATCTCTGGAGAGAAGGAATGGGTGACGTTTCGAGCCGAAATGGGAGTTCCTCTTCTGGGTCAGCATGCAAAGAGTCGCCACGTTCTGGCGCCATCTTGCAACTTCCAGATCTCAAGACTCTGAAAGTATCGTCCAATCTTACTCCAAGGAGAAAAGTGTTTCTTGCCTTCTCACTTCAAGGCTGGAGCGAAGGTGTAGGGTGCGGCCTGGCCCTGCGGCTGCATCCACCGCCGCCCCGTGCAGTTGCCCCAGGCAGCGCTCGGTCGACTTCACTATCAGAGAACTTTGAGTGGTCATTCACCAGGGAACGTTTCTACACAACGTATATGTCAGAGCTCTCCTCTCTGATGCAGCCCAGTGAGGGGGCAGATCCGAGCCACTGTGTCCAGAGGAGACAACAACATTGTGCTCACAATGCTACGGCAGCGAGACCAAGCGCAGACGGGCCGATCCTTCGGCTGAACACCTTCGCTCAGTCTGCCTTGGCCTACACGATCACACTGGTGCCAAACTTCTGTACTGGGCCTCCTCCACTGTCAGAGTGAGGCCCAGCATGAACTGGAGGAACAGCACCAAATGTCTTTCAAACGTTGTAATATTAATTGTACCTGCCTCTACAGGTCGTTCCATATATCCACCACCCTCAGAGTGAAAGTGTTGCCTCTTGGGTCCCTGTTAAACTGGCGCGGCGCAAGGTCTGTCACCTTATATCCAGACCCACTTGTTTTAGACTCTCCTACCCTGGGACCACTCACCTTATCCAGGTTCCTCACATCATTTCATGTGCCTCCACAAGGTCGGCTCTCAACCACTTGGGTAACCTCCAAGGTAAAGTCCTCGCCCGTCCAGCCTTATCACTGAACCGTGCAGACCTCGCACCATCCTTGTGAATCTTTTCTTTACTCTTCCCAGCTTAATGATATCCTTGCTACAACAGTGCGACTGCAAGTGTAATCTATCCGTGAGCAGTCCTACCCTCGCCCTGGTTACCGTCTTGTTTTTAGGCTTTGGATTCTCTTTAACCCTACTTGCCGAGGACATTTCCTCGCCTACTTTGGCTGTCCTAATTCCCTGCTTGAGTTCTTTCCTGCTTGCTTCACATCCCTCAAATGCCCTGCCTGATTTCATCTTTAGCTTCCTTTCATGTTTTGATCATATTTACAACCTCATCCAAGGTTCCGTTACCCTTGCCCTCTCTGCCCTTCCTCCTCACTGGAACATGCCGGTCCTGAGCTCTAATCAACTGTTCTTTAAATGACCCCCACATGTCAGCTATGGTCTTACCCAATACCAGCTGCTCCCATTTTACTCTTCCTGGCCACTGGCTAGTAATGTTGTCACCTGCCTAACTCCAATTTAGTACTTTCCCCCAAGGTCCAGACTTATTTTTATTCATAGCGACGATCTTCAAACTGAAGGGTCTCGACCCGAAACGTCGCCTATCTCCTTCGCTCCTTAGATGCTGCTGCACCCGCTGAGTTTCTCCAGCTTTTTGTGTACCTTCAAACTTAAGGAGTTGTGATCACTGTTCTCTAAATGCTCTTCCATTGAAACACCAGTCACCTGGCCAGTAGACAGACACACAAAGCTGTCGTCACTCAGCGGGTCAGGCAGCATCTCTGGAGAAAAGGAATAGGTGACGTTTCGGGTTGAGACCCTTTTTCAGTCACCTGGCCAGGCTTGTTCCCCAATAAAAGCTCTGCTATGGCCCCTTCCTGAATTGGACTATCCACTTACTGTTTCATGAGACCCTCTTGGATACACATAGCAAATTTGGTTGAATCTCTGGAGTGACCCCCCTCCCTGAAGCTACTGCCTGTAACCCTCACTGTCTCTATATGCTCCTTATCGAATACAACTGCTGGTCCAACCAACCATGGAGTCTGGGATGAGCTGTAGCTGGACACACTTCTTCCTGCAGACATGGTTGTCAGGGACATATGACCACTCCCTGGTCTCTCACATCTGACACAAGGGGCCATGCCACTCCACTGACTGCAATAACTGCTCTCTTAATACACACATTAAAAAAAACTTTAATGGGGGCAACCCGGTGGTGCAGCGGTAGAGTTGCTGCCTCACAGCGCCAGAGACACGGGTTCGATCCTGACTACGGGGGCTGCCTGAGCCGAGTTTGTAAGTGCCCCTTGTGACCGCGTGGGTTTTCTCCTGGTGCTCTGGTCTCCTCCCACATCCCAAAGACATGCAGGTTTGTAGGTTAATTGCCTTCTGTAAATTGCCCCCTAGTGTGCAGGATGCGAAAATGGCTTAACACGGAACTTGTGTACGGGTGATCGATGGTCGGCGTGGATTCGATGGGCCAAAGAGCCTGTTTCCATGCTGTATCTCTAAACTAAACTAAATTCTAGCAGACTTGATTTTAGACAACCTTATTCACTGTCCACTACACCACCGGGTTTGGTGTCATCTGCAAACTTACTCTCCTTGTTCGCAACATTGTCATCCAAATTGTTAATGCAGATGCCACATAATAGTGGACCCCAGCACCGATCCCACAGCTCACCACTGCTCACAAGCCTCCAATCTCCACTCTGACTCCTTACAACCAAGCCAATTTTGCAACCAATTAGCCATCTCACCCTGGATCCCAAATGATCTAACCATCTAGGCCAGTCTAGCGTGCAGATCCTTGTCAGAGGCCTCGCTAAACTCCATGTTCAAAGGTTCACAGGTCAGTTTATTGTCACATGTACCAATTAAGGTACAGGGATATTCATTTAACCATACAGTCCTACTAAAAATAGGCAACAAGGCACACAACTACATGAAAGTTAACATAAACATCCACCACAACGGATTCCCCACGTTCCCCACTGTGATGGAAGCCAATAAAGTCCAATCTTCTTCCTCATTTATTCTCCTGCGGTCGGGGCGATCGAAGCTCCCGCAGCCGGCAGTCGAGGCCCCCGTGTTGGGGCGATCGAAGCTCCTGCAGCCTGGAGCTCCTGAAGTTGGTCTCTAACCAAGGACCGCGAGCTCTACGATATTAAGTCCTGCAGGATGGAGCTCACGTAAACCACAACCACCGCCTGCCCTCATCGGCGTTCTACATCACCCCTTCAAAAAACTCAATCAAATTCACGAGACACGGTTTGCCCATGCACACAGCCATGCTGACTGTCATTAATCAGTCTTGCCGTTCCAAATACAATTAAACCCTGTCCCACAGATCGCCGCCATTGACATTGCGTTCATCGACCTCTAGTTCCAATGCTTGTCCCTGCGGCCCTTCATAACTGCATTAACAAGTTGCCAGTATTCTGGTATCTCCCTGCAGCTAAAGATTACGCAAATATCTCTGCCAGGGCCCAAGCAGTTTCTTCGCTCGCATCCTGCCATGTCCTAGGATACACTTGATCGCGCCCTGCAATAAACCTCGAGGCTGCCAGCATCTCTTCCTTTGTGACGTGGATAGGTTCCAACACATTACTATTACTGTCCTAATTACTGAGCTTCCATGACGCTCTCTACAGAAAATACAGCTGAGAGATATTCATTTTACACATCATCCATCTCCTGTTGCTCCACGTCGATCCTCAAGGGGATTCTCTCCCTAGTTACGCTTTTCCTCGAAACACCTGGAATCTCTTTGGTTTCTCCTTTACTTTATCTGCCACAACTATCTCATGTCCTCCTCATTTCCCTCGTAAGTGTACGCCTCCACCTCTTATACGCCCCCAAGGGATGTGACTGATCCCGGCTGCCTCTACCTGACACACGCCGACGGTGTGACCATCTTGACGGTGGAGGCAGGTACGATCGTGGCATTTAAGAGAGTTTTGGATGGGCACTTGGATATGCAGGGAATGGAGGGATCTGGATTATGCGTCAGCAGATAAGATGGTAAGGGAGATCGGAGCAGAATTAGGCCATTCGGCCCATCAAGTCTACTCCGCCATTCAATCACGGCTGATCCATCTCCCTCTCCGAACCCCAGTCTCCTGCCTCCTCCCCATAACCATAATCATAACAGTTGGTCTTGACATCAGACACTGTTCTTGATTGTGCTGGTGGCCTTGCCGAGGCAGCGTGAAGCGTAGGTGGAGACAATGGAAGGGAGACTGGTCTGGGCAACGTCCACGACTATCTGTAAACTGATCTGATGTTAGTTCGATGTTACAAAAAGACGATGATCGGGAGAGATGCAATACTTCCGACTTAATGACGAACAGACTTCACAACCAAAGAGAGCCAAGTACAGTAATGTGCAGCGGGTTTCACTGGGGGGTAGTTCAGCCCTCTTGGGATCGCTGCACGATCTCCCCGCTGCCGATCCCCGTGCAATGCACCATGAGTTATGCTCTGGGAAGTCTGGCTCGATGTACATCGGCACAGAAGCCTCCGCTGTGAGGATGATTTAACAGGAACCAGCCTGCGGAGCAGACTGCACGTTGTCAGTGAACTCTGAAACTCAACAATAACAAAGCCCAGCATTCCTTTGGGGTACATGTTCCAAAAGACTAAACAAGCAAGAGACAAAGAAAACTTCTCTGGAAACAGCTCCGTGTCATCCGAGCCCCTCTTGGGTAAATCTTCACTCAATCCTCTTCTCTCTTGTGTTTGAACCCATCAATCACACAACGAGAAACAAGGGACTTTAGATTTAGTTTCCGTTTCTACTGCCGAAACGCAGCGTGGAGACAGGCCCTTTGGCCCACCGAGTTCTATCCTACGCACTAGGGACGATTCACAGAGGACAAGGAACCTGCGAACCTGAACCTCTTTGGAATGTGGGGGGAACCGGAGCACCCAGAGAAAACCCACGTGGTCACATGGAGAACGTACCAACCCCACACAGAGAGCGTCTGAGGTCAGAATCAAACCGGGGTCTCTGTAAATTGCCCCTAGTGTGTAGTTGGGATAACTAGGGTGAACGGGTGATCGATGGTCAGCATGGACTCGGTGGGCCGAAGGGCCTGTTTCCATGCTGGATCTCTAAACTAACCTGAAGTAAGGCGACAGGGGAGGGTAAGTATTTCTGTGGAAGGCTGATATCTTTAGTTTGCACAGTGGGAAGGTGGATCTATCTCCGCATGGTCCATCACTCTCCATGTATTCACAAAGTCCTGCCTGTGTGACGGGTGGGGCTCCAGTGAAATTAAGGCAATGGATTCACTCCATTTAACTGCAACAAGATAAACTGATTTTTTTCCAACTGAGTGGCGTTGAGTGATCAATTGGGAAGTTTTAATGAACAGGAAAGAAATTAAATTCTAATTGCAGCATTTCTTCCAGCAAGCGAGAGCGAATGAGCGAAAATAAAGCCCAGCCCATCAGCCGGTCACCACGGTAACCGCAGATGTATGGAGTGTTACTGTGCCATTACTGAAGCGAGATTGCAAAGCTCTTTTGCCCAATTTTGGGTATCCCTGAGATAATCAATCATCAGCCAGAAGTAAACAAGCCTTGTGTCTTTGGTTAATTGTCACCGTTGCAAAGTCTGGCTTCAAAACGAAACTACTGAGGCTATATCGTCCAGAATGTGCTCGCCACAATCTTTTTTTAACCTTGGGTTCAAATGTGCTTACATTTTCACCTTCCACAAGAAAACTAAAATTCCTGATAAGCGATTCAAAATTCCCAAATTTAAGCAGACATGAGTCTTCAGTGAATTTGGATAGTTTTTTTTTAAATTGAAGGAACCCTGTAACCATGGTAACGTCAGATGGCATCCGTGCTGAAGATGCTAGTCTGCTTGCAGGGCCCGCTGTCTGCGTTGGACGTGATGGGTGTCCAGGGGCCTGCCTGCCTTTCCACGCTACCATTCCTGCCTCGGAAACCAGAACAAAACACCCACCGCAAAGAGGAGGGAGAATCGTACAAGCTAATCATCAACGGAAATAGGAGCAAAACGCATCTCATAAACAGCATCGAATCTTGTAACCAAAGGGAGGCACAGGCACTGGTTTACAGCGAAGACAGACACAAAATGCTGGAGTGACTCAGCGGGTCAGGCGGCATCTCTGGAGAAAAGGAATAGGTGATATTTCGGGTCGAGACCGATGTCTGACGAAGGGTCTCGACCCGAAACGTCACCAATTCCCTTTCTCCAGAGATGCCGCCTGACCCGCTGACTTACTCCAGCATTTTGTGTCTGTCTATCGGCGACACAGATGTGCGTCTGGTAGAGCTACTGCCTCGCAGCACCGGAGATCCGGGCTCGATCCTGACCTTGGGTGCTATCTGTGTGTGTGGAGTATGCACGTTCTCCCCGTGACTGCATGGGTTTCCTCCGGGTGCTATGGTTTCCTCCCACGTCCCAAAGACGTGTGGGTGTGTGGGTTAATTGGGTCTCTGTACATTTCCCCCAATGGATGAGAAAGGTGGATAATGTCGAACCAGTGCGAATGGGTGATCGATGGTCGGCATGGACTGGGAGGGCCGAAGTACTCATTTGGACCCTAGTTAAATGCTGTCGGCAATGCTCCTTGGTTCCCCAGGCTTGGCTCCACTCACCAGCTCAGTGGGGTGGGGGGTTGCAGCCTTCACGTGGTCCACCCTGTTTCGACTATTGCAATCAACCCGATATACACAAACAAGATCAAACAGAACAAGGTGACCTGCAACTTTAAGCTGTGCACGTCACACGCAAGAAGAAGAAGACCAGCTCACTTCCAACCCAAGCAGGGAGTGGGTCAGAAACCTTACACCCTCTACAGCTGCGAGGCACTGCACACTCAGTGAGTGTGAAACCTTACACGCTCAACAGTAGTGAGGCTGCACACCCAGTCAGTGTGAAACACACTCAGTGAGTGTGAAACCTTACACGCTCAACAGTATGAGGCTGCACACCCAGTCAGTGTGAAACACACTCAGTGAGTGTGAAACCGTGCACGCTCAACACTACACACTCAGGGTGCATGCAACTCTGCACCTAGTGCTCAACAAGTGTGATATCTCGTGTACTCGTGAAACATGATGCACTCACACCTATAAGGCCATAAGACAAAGGAGCAGCTTTAGGCCATGAGGCCATTCGTGTCGACTTCGCCATTCAATCATGGCTGATCTGTTTTTCCTCTCAACCCCATTCTCCTGCCTTGATTATGCTGGAGGCCTTGCTGAGGCAGCGTGAAGCGTAGATGGAGACAATGGAAGGGAGACTGGTCTGCGTGACGGTCTGGGCAACGTCCATCAATCCACATTGATTCCCCGTAGGTTTCAATGCCCTTACCAATCAAGAGATACCTTCTCCCCACCCTGCCACTCCCTGTGGATCTCCTGAAGCGTCCTTGCCCAAGCCTGACTTCCCTCACCCACAACTTATTATACCTTCCTACCACCATTCCACCCCCAAAATGCCAGCCCAATAGCCAGGCTTTTGCTTGTTACTCTCATGAAGAGCCAGGACCGAGAGGTTGGGCAGACTATTTATAGGGGTGATGTTATAGAAGTGCATAAAACCATGAGGGGAATAGATAGGGTGAATGCACCAGTCTTTTACCCAGAGTAGGGGAATCAAGAACCATAGGGTTGAGATGAGAGGGGAAAGATTTATTAGGAATTTGAGGGGCTTTTTTTTTCACGCATAGGGTGGTGGATATATGGAGCGAGCTGCCAGAGGAGGTAGATGAGTCTGGGACTATAACAACATTGAAAAGGCATTTGGACAGGTGCATGGACAGGAAAGGTTTAGAGGGAAGATAGACACAAAGCGCTGGAGTAACTCAGCGGGTCAGGCAGAATCTCTGGAGAGAAAGGTTGGGGTAAAAGGTTTAGAGGGATATGGGCCAAACGCGGGCAGGTGGGGTAGTGTAGATGGGGAATCTTGGTCGGCATGAGTAACTTGGGCTGAAGGGCCTGTTTGGGTGGGTGCTGTGTGACCGTGTGGCTCTATTTCATGTGTTCCTGGGCGGGGAGTCACCAAGACCGTGACACTGGCCACCGGTGTCGACCCTCTGACTAAGCACAGTAGTTCAGCGAGTGCGGACAATGTGGCCGTGACTGGGGGTTGCAGCAGGGAGATGGAGCCAGGAACATGGAGAGATGCGATGGTGCAGGTCAACACTGGTTCAAATTACACTCGGAAGTCACACACATCCTGTTTGACTATTTCAAGCAAGCCAGGCTCAACTCCAAAGCTGAAGGTCACCCGGATTCTGGGCAGCCCTTGGGCCACGTACGTATCAGCCCCTCAGACACGGACCTCAGCACACAACCTCGTCCCTCGCTTTGTTCCCCAATCCCTGCCCGGCCCACGGGCTGTGCAAAAACCTTTTGAAGAGGCCGTTCATGTAAAATTGGCGCGGAAGAGAAGGGGGTCGGAGGCGAAAGGAGAGTCACAAAATTAAATCAAGATATCCGTGCAAATTAGTACAGGCCTGCTGCGAAGTAGGCTGTCAGCTGGAAGGGAAGGGGGGGAGGGGGGAGAGAGTTTAATTCAGAGTCTCGCCTGGTGATGAGGAAACTGGAGCAAGCCCATTGCCAACTCTCTCACTCAGATCACTCTTACCCCACAGCCCTGCACGGAAACTTAACATGGGAAGGGGTTCGTTCCCTCCAAGACAGCTGTAACCATCACCTCCAGGGGTTACAGGTATAGACATTCACACAAACCACTCAGCAGGTCAGGCAGCTTATGTAGAAAGAGAAACACAGTTCACAAATCTGAATGTTAACCCTGTTTTTCCCTCGATGGATGCTGCCTGGCCTGCTGAGTGTTTCCTGAATTCCTGTGTTTAGGTTTATGTCTATTATTGTTACAAGTACTGAGGTACAGTGAAAAGCTTTGCTTTGCAATGCTGTCTGATCAGATCAGACATCCCATACATAGATACAATTAGTTCAAACTCAAATACAATTGATAGAAGACAGACACAAAATGTTGGAGTAACACAGCAGGTCAGGCAGCATCTCTGGAGAACATGGAGGGGCGACTGCCTTACAGCGCCAGAGACTCGGGTTCGATCCCGACTGGGGGTGTTTGCCTAGTGCGGAGTTTGTACGTTTCTCCCTGTGATCGCGTGGGTATCCTCACACAACGCAAAGTGTATTAGATTGTAGGTTAATTGGCTTCTGTAAATTGTAAATTGGCCCCAGTGTGTAGGTTAGTGCTGGGGTAGGAGATGATTGCTGGTTGGCACAGACTTGCTGGGCTGAAGGGCCTGTTTCCACGCTGTATCTGTAACGTCTGAAGTCTAAAGTCTACAACATGGGTAGGTAACGTTTCGGGTCGGGACTCTTCTTCAGCTTGGTGTGTGATTCACAATACAAATATCAAGTGTTTCCCTTTAGTTTAGTTTAGTTTAGTTTAGAGATACAGCGCAGAAAAATGCCCTTCAGCCCACTGAGTCCGCGTCGACCAGCTGTCCCCACACTAGTACTATCCTGCACTATAGGGACAATTTTTGATTTTTTTAACCAAAAGCCAATTAACCTACAAACCTGCACGTCTTTGGGGTGTGGGAGGAAACCAGAGCACCCGCAGAAAACCCACGCGGTCACAGGTTGAATGTACAAACTCCGTACAGACAGCACCCGTGGCCAGGATTGTAAGGCAGCAACTCTACTCCTCCGCCACTGTTCCATCTAATTCAAACACACAAACCACCTCCAGCGGGAGACTCCGACCAATCCTGATATGGGCAAGGGTACTTTCATTGGCCAACTGCCCCCTGGACCTCGTTATCTGCCATTTTATGACGAGCCAGACCACGTAAGGCAAGTAGTTCTTTAAATTCCCTGAAATGTTCTCTCAAAGGCATTGTGGAATATATTACATTAAAAAGTTATTTGAGGTACTGTGGGCCAACTGATGTTCAAATTCCATAAAGTTCTTTGCATTAAAAATTCAGTGGCAGCTTAAGATTTGCTATTTTCAATTTGCAAGTTTCAAAACCTTGTCGTAAGTCACAATTTTCCGGTGGCTATGATCATGCTGGCGTGACAAATGAGTCCTGAGGTCCGGCTTCCAATGTCCTTGTATTCTCAATAGCTAGCTCCTCACTTAATTGGTTTCATTCTTTTTCAAACATTTTGAAGCTGGAGGACAGATTTATTGATTTCCAATTTCATGTTCTCACGCCACGTGTTTAGTATTGACCGGGATGGCAGGATCTAATCCTCGATTGGGATGGGGCTGTGTTGTTGGACTGCACCGTGTATACTTTAGTTTATATCCATTTGCCTTCGGCACTGCTTGCTGACCAGAAACAGAAGCATTGATTTTGACTTGCTTCCTTAGCAATGCTCGAAAACCATCTGATCCCACCCACTCTCTGCTCAATGTTTGGATAATCTAATCATCAACACTGCTTCTGCATGGGGACAAAGCGAGCATCGACATATATGAATGTTTAGTTTAGTTTAGTTTAGAGATACAGCGCGGAAACAGGCCCTTCGGCCTAGCGAATCCACGCCAACCAGCGATCCCCGCACTTCAACACGATCCAACTACGACTAGGGACAATTTACACATACGCCAAGCCGAATGACCTACAAACCTGTACGTCTTTGCAGTGTGGGAGGAAACCGAAGATCTCGGAGAAAACCCACGCGGTCACGGGGAGAGAACATATAAACTCCGTACAGACAGCGCCCGTAGACAGGCTCGAACCCGGGCCTCTGGCGCTGTAAGGCAGCATCTCTACCGCTGCGCCACCGTGCCACACAATTGACCTAACAGATACAGCGGGATGAACATAGACAGAAAATGCTGGAGTAACTCAGCGCGACAGGCAGCTACTCTGGAGAGAAGGAATGGGTGTCGTTTCGGGTCGAGAGCCTTCTTCAGACTGAGAGTCAGGGGAGAAGGAGACCAGAGATATGGAAGGGTAAGGAGTGAAAGCAACAGATCAAAGCAGACGATTATCAAGGAAATGTGTAATGTTTCACTGTTAGCTGAGGGGAAGGTGACAACCTGGCATACACTCAGGAAAATACCAGTAAAATTAATCAGGACAATGAAACTAATCTGAGAACTAGGGTGGGTGAGTATGCCGCTGTGTCACTCGTTGCCTTCCTACACAACGGGATGAACAGTTGGTGACGTGACTGGGTTATCCAGGGACTAAAGCCTTGGGCTACAGAAACCATGCAGGGTTCAAACCACAACGGACAGCAGCATGCGAGGCAGGCACGGTGAGGCTATTAGAAGAAGCAAACAAGATTAAGGCTAGCCTCAAATGCACTGCCATCAAATCATATGGGACAGTATTAAGCTATTCAGTGGCTGCCCTGATCCTGACGTTAAGTATTTAGATATAGTTGATGGAAGAACTT
Source organism: Okamejei kenojei (assembly GCA_035221665.1). Classification (NCBI taxonomy): domain Eukaryota; kingdom Metazoa; phylum Chordata; class Chondrichthyes; order Rajiformes; family Rajidae; genus Okamejei; species Okamejei kenojei. Next base: position 12,797,796 of record CM069163.1, on the reverse strand, counting down.
CAATATATTTCAAATCATTTAATCTCAAGCTTTAAATAAATTACCATATTTAGTTTCCGCTTTCCATTTCATTTAATTTCATTTCCATTTCATTTCTTGATGTGCTTTTCAAACCGTCTCGGCGTTATGTTAATTTTCTTGCAACTCGCAAGAACCGAGTTCTTGTGATTTTCCGTTTCTTGCACATCTTGTGAAAGTGAGGATCTGACTGGTGTTTTGGTGGTGGGAATAATTTTAACATTTGCCCATATGAGAACGGACTTTCCTTTAATTACAAGGGGGGACTATCTGTGGTTTGCGTGATTGTCCCTCCTGTTGCAGTGAGCTGAGTGCGTGATCTTTTCAAATTCACAAGCTCGCGTTTCCTCACGTTCAAAACTCACCACTGAACATCATTTAGGTCCAAGATTATCTTGATTAATGTTAGTTTCATGTTACAAATATTACCTGACAGTTACCAAACAGATAAATGCTGACAGGCATTGGAAGTGTAAATCTCAGGTGCAACTGTTTCACACACAGAGCAGTCGGTATATGAACGAGCTGCCACAGAAGGTAGTCGAGGCAGGTACTATAACAGCATTTAAAGGGTTAAATTTGCACAGGTACATGGATAGGAAAGGGTTAGAGGGATATGAGCCAAACGCAGGCAGATGGGACTAGATGGGGCGTCTTGTGAAAGTGGAATAACGTGGAACTAATGTGAATGTGTGACTGATGGTCAGCAGGATGGGCTGAAGGGTCTGTTTCCCCGCTGTGTCTCTAAACCTCAGGGACCCACGGACAGAATTCCTGGCTCAATCTCCTGGGCTGAGGTGCCACTCTGACACACTATCTGTCCATTCGTATGACTTTGGACTTCAGAGATAGAGGGCGGAAACAGGCCCTTCGGCCTACCACATCAGCGCCGAGCAGCGACCACCCCGTACACCCTACACATTAGGGACAATTTGCAACTTTACCAAAACCAATTAACTGATGAACCCGGACGTCTTTGGAGTGTGGGAGGAAACCGGAGCACCCGGAGGAAACCTGTGCGGTCAAAGGGAGGACGTGCAAACTCCGTACAGACAGCACCCAGTCAGGATCGAACCCGGTTGTGCTACTGTGACCACCCTGCTGACACTGTGGCCAGCATGGCATTCCTCCCGTCAAACAGTTGCCCCTGAGAAACCTGTTTAAGTACAAAGTCACTTCGCAAGTTGACCATGAGATGACAGTGACAGTCACTAGAGATTTCCAAATCCTTCAATATATCATGTACTCCAGAATGGTTAAGACATGATTCAATGAATCTTCCTCTCACTCTCACGAGGCATCCATCGGCAGACAGATAGTTCCATTAGTAACCGCAGGTGCTGGTTTACACAAAAGGACGCAAAGTGCAGCAGGTCAGGCAGCATCTCTGGAGAACATGGATAGGTGACGTTTCGGGTGGGGACCCTACTTCAGATGCCCCACTCTCTCCTCCACACCAGCTTTTTTTAGGGATCGTTCAATCTGTGGCTACCTGGGGGCCTTGGCTGAGTTTCCATCCTTTCTCAGTTTGGGATGTTGACTCAGCTTGAATAGTTTTCGATTAATCAACACCACACATGATCTTGTGCTGAGTTTAATGTTTTATGCACCAAGCCTTGGAGAAGCAACCAACATAATCAAAGATAGGCAAAAGTGCTGGAGAAACTCAGCGGGTGCAGCAGCATCTATGGAGCGAAGGAAATAGGCAACGTTTCGGGACGAAACGTTGCCCATTTCCTTCGCTCCATAGATGCTGCTGCACCCGTTGAGTTTCTCCAGCACTTTTGTCTACCTTCGATTTTCCAGCATCTGTTCCTTCTTAAACAAAATCAAAGACTTGTCCCACCCCTATCGTTCCTTCTCCCGCTACCGTAGTACAGAAGGTACAGAAGCCTGGAAGGGTGGGCCGCCAGGCTCAGGAACAGCTTCTTCCCCCTCTGTTACCAGGCTTCTGAACGGTCCTTCCATAAACCAGGGTACTGTCCGATTCTCCTCTGCCCCATTTCGGACATCAGACTTTGGCTCTGGATCTGATGCGCTACAATGCCGAGAACTATACTCTGCACTCTGTTTCTTCCCCTTTGCTCCACCTGCGCTACTTGAGTTTCACTCGATTGTTTTTAATGTCTAGCATTATCTGATCTGATCGAGCGGCATGCAAAACAAGGCTTTTCACCATACCTCGGTACATGTGACAATGACAAACCTAACCCGTTTGGATGGAGCAGGTCGGTTAGCCGATTTCTGTCCATCTATACTAATGTTATAAGCTCAGGTCAGGGCTGTATCCTTCTACGCTCGTCTTTGTCAGTGATGTCTACAACCTGAGGAATATTGACCGGCTGGTGACAAGTGTGTGATTAATACATTTAAGGGGTAGAATGGGCCAGCGCTGAGGCTCGACGGAAGCTTGAACCCACTAGACGAATAGTTTTGCGTGTTGTATTATAAAATTTAAAAAAAAAAAAAAAAAAAAAATATCCTTCATTAGAATGCACACTTGTCAACATCAATGTCTTTGAAATGAATTTCAAAAATAAACTCGACTCTGCTGCATGGAGAGGAGCGTTAACAGATCAAATCTGACTTCAATGCACGAAAGAGAAGTGTAAGGAGGGAAGAATAAGACACAGGCAGAGTGCAGCGCTGCAGAGTCATGTTTCCATGGGCTTCACTGACCCTTTGATCAGGCATCAGCCCAGCATGAATTGTGGCATTCTCCGGAGTTACCAGAGTCTGAAATCGGAACGTAAACCTTCTCTTTCCTGTTCACTAAAAGTCGACTATAAACTGGCTTTTGGCTGCTTTCGTCAGCTTGTTTTCTGTCCAACTCCAGCTGGTCTTTGTTGTGACAGCGTGAATAGAAAATGATCAGAAAGAGTATAGGAGTTGGGAGGTCGTGTGGCAGTTATACAAGACATTAGCGAGGCCACACTCGGAGTACTGTGTTCCGTTCCGGGCACCATGTGAGAGGATAGACATTGTCAAGCCAGGAAAGGGTGCAGAGAAGATTTTCAAAGATGTTGCCTGGGCTCGAGGGCCTGAGCTACAGGGAGAGGTTGAGCAGGCCAGGACTCTATTCCTTGGAGCGCAGGAGGATGAGGGGGAGATATAATAGAGGAGGACAAAATCATGAGAGGAATAGATCGGGATAAACGCACAGAGTCTCTTGCCCAGAGTAGGGGAATCGAGAACCAGAGGACATAGGTTTAAGGTGAGCGGGGAAAGGTTCAATAGGAACCTGAGGGTTAGCTTTTTCACACAAAGGGTGGTGGGTGTATGGAACGAGCTGCCAGAGGAAGACATTGAGGCAAGTACTATCACAACATTTAAGAAACATTTAAACAGGTGCATGGATAGGACAGGTTTAGAGTGATATGGGCAAAACGCAGGCTGCTTGGACTAGTGTAGATGGGACATGTTAGCTGGTGTGGGCAAGTTGGGCCGAAGGGCCTGTTCCCATGATGTATGACGTTATGACTCTAACCAAAGTTTCCACTCACTATGGTAAGAGAAACAAGATGTGACCAGGACTGAACATTTGTCATACACTGGAGGTAGCACCATGGGTTGTGGCTGGATGTGAGGGAAAACATTAGCTGTTTACTTTTTACCCTTCCCCCCCTCTCTTCCCTGTTCCCCACCTGTATGCACACCCATTTCTCCATTTCCCCTTCACCCCCTGCCCCCTTCCACCTACATCCCTTCCCTGGCTTCACGTTTCATGCCACTTCCATCCTTATCTCCTTATCGCCCTTTTTCTCTGTCTTGTTGCCTTTTCATCTCTGGCCTTTGTCCAGCCATCTACCAAACGCCCTCTCTCCCTCCCTCACCTGTATCTACCTGTCACTTAAGGACACAAGAGTTCTGGAGTAAGAGTGGGTCAGGCAGCATCTCTGGAGAACGTGATACATGGATACGTGATGTTTTGGGTTGGGACCCTTCTTCAGACTCCTATCACGAACCAGGCCTCTACCAATCTTCCAGCAATCTCCCCCGACTAGTGACATTCAAGAGGCTTTACTACAGGCAAATGGATATTCAGGGAAACGGATCACGTGCAGGTAAAGGAGATTAGTGTAACTTGGAAAGATGTTTGGCACAGGTTATTCCGGGCCGAAGGGCCGGTTCCTGTACTGTTTGCTCTATGTTCTAGGTATGATCTATGAGACCACACCTGGAGTGTTGTTCATAAGTTCATTAGTTATAGAAGCAGAATTAGGCCATTTGGTCCATCAAATCTACTCCGCCATTCAATCAAGGCTGATCTAACTTTCCGACTCAACCCCATTCTCCTTCCTTCTCCCCATAACCCCTGACACCCGTATTAACCAAGAATCTACCAATCTTCGCCTTAAGAATATCCATTCACTTGACCTCCACGGCCTTCAGTGGCAATGAATTCCTCAGATTCACCACCCTCTGCCTAAAGAAATTCCTCCTCATCTCCTTTCTAAAGTTATGTCCTTTCTATTCTGAGGCATTGGCCTCTGGTCCTAGACTCTTCCACTAGTGGAAACATCCAGTCATTGAAAATAGTATATTTTCCCAGGGGGGAAACAAAATTGAGATTATAAAGGTTTATAAAATCACGACACTTTCCATTTCCCGGGGTACACGAGTCAAAATCTAGAAGGCACAGATTTAAGATGAGAGGGGAAAGATTTAATTTAGTTTATTGTCACGTGCACCAAGGTGCAGTGAAAAGCTTTTTGTTGCGTGCTATCCAGTCAGCCACAAGACTATACATGATTACAATCGAGCCATCCACAGTGTACATGATACATGATAAAGGGATAACGTTTAGTGCAACATAAAGTCCAGTAAAGTCCGACTAAAGATAGTCCAAGGGTCTTCAATGAGGTAGATAGCAGCTCAGGACCACTCTCTCATTGCTGGTAGGATGGTTCAGTTGCCTGATAACAGCTGGGAAGAAACTGAATTTGAAGGGCATGTTATTCACACAGAGAACGAGCTGCCAGAGGAACTGGTAGAGGCAGGTACGATAACAACATTGAAAAGAAATTTGGACAGGTACGTGAGTAGGTTTGCAGGGGTACGGGCAAATGCAAGCTGTAGGGTCAAGCTCAGGAAGGCACGTTGGTTGGCATGGACGAGTTAGGCCGAAGACCTATTTCCGAGCACTAAAAAGGGCCTGTCCCACTTTCACGACCTAATTCACGACCTCTGCCGAGTTTGCCCTTGACTCATACGCGCAGCATGGTCGTCACGAGGTCGTAGGAGGTCGTAAGAGGTCGTAGGTAGGTCATGATACTAGTCGTAGGTACTCGCGGCATCAAGTAGGTCGGGGCGTTTTTCTAGCCTGATGAAAAATGTCCATGAGTAAAAAATGTCGTGAATTAGGTGGTGAAAGTGGGACAGGCTCTTAACTTTATGAGTGATCGTTGAGGCTAAAAGTATAAAAACGTACGTCCCCAGCGTTACAACGTTCTTGGAAAAATGTCACGTAGAAACGATTTGTTCCCATCGATTCTGAATCCAAGAACCTTCAAATTCTCCTGTGTGATTCCTGGCTTTTGAGTTTTAATTTCTCGGAAAAAGCTGACTGGAGTTGCCACTAAACCTGAGAGACATACAGTGAAGAGGCAGGGACACTGATCTTGAATTCTGCCGCCTTCAGACATTTCTGCTGCTTTTTAAACATTTCTAAGCCACTTATTTTAAAATCTGGTGTTCGTAACACTGAGTGACAGTCGACAAATTCAGGCAATGGAGCTCTAATTCCCTCCTCGGCACGTACTTCAGCTGCTGACATCCTCCCCATCCATCCTCCCCTCCCCACTCCTTTCCTCCCCTCCCCTATCCTCATTCCCTCCCCTCCCCTCCCCTCCACACCCCCCTCCCCTGCCAACCCCTCATCCCCTCCCCTCCCTCCCCTCCCCACCCCCCTTCCATGCCCTCCCCTCATCCCCTCCCCACTCCCTCCTCCCCTCCCCCCTCCCCCCCCCCCCTCCCCTCCCCTGCCCTCCCCTCCCGTTCCTCCCATCCTCCCCTGCCAATCCTCCCCTCCCACCTGCCTGCACTTGACCCAAAACCCTCTAAACCTACCCTACCCATGTACGTGTCTGATTGTTTCTTCAACGTTGAGACAGCACCTGCCTCAACGACCTCCTCTGCCAGCTCATTCTGTACACCCACCACCCTTTGTGTAAGAAAGTTACCCTTCAGGTCCTCATTAAATCTTTCACCCCTCACCTTAAACCTTTGTCCTCTGTTTCTCGATTCTCTTACTCTGGGTAAAAGACTATACATTTACCCAATCTATGCCTCTCATGATCTTGTACCCATCTACATGATCACCCCTCATCCTCCTGCGCTCCAAGGAGTAGAGAGAGTCCTTGCCTGCTCAACCTCCCTCCGTAGCTCAGGCCCTCCAGTCCTGGCAAGCCTGCCAGGTTGTGTTCCCTGCACGTATCTCGGTCAAAGCTGAAACTGCACCGAGTGCACCATTTGGTAAGAATCTCTCTTCTAAACTCCAGCAGAACGGCTGCCAAATGCAGTGAACTTCACATGACTTCCAGCCGCTCCTGGGAGATCATTGGCTTTTCTAAGTTGAGTGTTTTATTAACTGGTCAGGTTACGGTGGAGGTAGAATCGGGTGTTGAAGGGGAAGGATTAAAAATGTCAAATGGACTGTTGCTTAGACAAGACCTGCTTACCCCAGGACTGGATGTTTATGTACAACAGCAATGGCACCTTCATACACAGCATACCCTGCCCCAAGCTGAGAGCTAAGCCGCTGTACGTGTGTATTACTAAACTCATGACTTCAGCCTGTTCCGGTGCATTTAGCTCTGACATTAGACAGTCACTGTGAGTGTGAGCATCTGCCTGTCGTGCTGTAAGCCAGTCTGATAACTTCGGTGGAGGCCCTTCAGCCCTATTCTTTCTATTTTCCATTTTAATTTAGTTTAGTTCAGAGATCCTGCCTGGAAGCAGGCCCTTCGGTCCACCGAGCCCCTGCTGACCAGCGATCACCCCGTACACTGACACTATCCTACAGACCAGGGACAGTTTACAATTTTACCCAAGCCCATTAACCGACAAACCTGCGTGTCTCTGGAGTTTGGGAGGAAACTGTAGCACCCGGAGTAACATCCACACAGCCATGGGGAGAACGTACAAACTCCGTACAGACAGCACCCATAGTCAGGATCGAAACGGGGCCTCTGGCGCTGTAACGCGCTGTGTGTTGGGGACCCGGAGCACATTGCTAGGAGTGGTGGTGGAGGCAGATACAATAGTGGTGTTTAGGATGAGCACATGGAGGTGCAGGGATGGAGGGAAATGGATCACGTACAGGCAGATGGGATCTGTTTAACTTGGCACGGACACTGTGGGCCGAAGGGCCTGTTCCTGTGCTGTACTGATCTATGTCCAACATGTACCGCTCCAATAGCGTAGATACCTGCCCCATGACACTCCAGGTGCGGCCGTTCTGTGTTTATGCTCAACCTTCCTCCCCAGTCAATGATTCAGCCAACACCCTTCCACAGGTCTCAAGAAGGGTCTCAACCCGAAACGTTACCCGTTTCGGGTTGAGACCCTTCTCTCCAAAGATGCTGCCTGTCACGCTGAGTTACTCCAGCATTTTGTGTCTATCTTTGGTCTAAACCAGCATCTGCAGTTGCTTCGGGGTCTGCTGCACTCGTGACCGTGGGCTCCGTGGACCAAGGTCTGAAATGACCCATTGAGTAAACATGCTGACTCAGAATGAAAAGAAACATGTGCAGATGATGCGAATCAGTCTTACAAGCACACACTGCGGGAAAAGCTCAGTGGGTCTGGCAGCATCGATGCAAAGATAATCAATCACCAGCGGGTGTCTTTGGCCCAAAACCGTAACGCCATTTCTCCTTCCACAGAGACCGCCTGACCTGCTGAGTGCATCCAGCACTTTTGGTTTGTAATCCTGAATCCAAAACGTTGACAGATTCTGTCCAACTCCAGCCATTTCTTCTCCCAGTTCCCGTCCGGCAGAAGGTACTTAAAAGCCCACGCAACCAGACTCAGGAACAGCTTCTTCCCCTCTGTTATCAAGTTTCTGAACGGTCCTTCTATAGTCTAGGGCACTATTCAATTCACCTCCATCCCATTGCGGACTATGGACTTTGTCTCTGTAACTGGTGCGAACAATGTTCTGTACTCTGTATCTTCTTCTATTGTACTAGAGTTTGACGAGTGTATTTATGCACATCATTATCTGATCTCTCTGTAAAATAAGCCTTTCACTGTACCTTGGTACATGTGACAGTAATAAATCTAAACTCTCCCCCCCACTCTCAGTCTAAAGAAGAGTCTCGACCCGAAACGTCACCTATTCCTTTACTCTAGAGATGCTGCCTGACCCGCAGAATTACTCCAGAATTTTGAGTCTATCTTTGGTGTAAACCAGCATCTGCTGTTCCTCCTTGCACCCAAACCAGCTCGGTTGTTCTCTGAGAGCTCTGTCTAATTTAATCACTTGTTTCACACCACGAAGGCAGCTCGAACCGATACCCCAAAGCCTAGTGGCTTTGGCAGAGGCAGGTAAACTCACCAGCATTCCCGCTGGCAGTTAGACTGGCTTTTGGCCCCCCCTGATTTGTGGAGTAGACCTTACATTTCAATACATCTTTGAGATTCATACCCTCCACTTTTTCAATTAACATTCTTCCTACAAAGCTCCACAATGCAAAACCCATGTTTCTGAGCAAACTTTGCATCACCCATCGCAACCCTGCAAGACAAATATAGGTTCTTGTCAAAGAGAAGACTTAAATTGGAGAGTCTCTGCTCTGTAAACAATGTACTTGGCCAATATTCGCCGGTCCCTCATTATCTCGTCAGTTGAACTTGTCTCCCTGATTTGTCAGGGCAAGATTTCCACATACAACATACCAGTGATGTTACTGGAATTACAACTTGGAATTGACTTGGAAGGGTATTGACATCGATATTTTTATGCTCTGGTTTGTAATCTCTCTGGGAAAAGAACTGACAGTGAACATTGCACAGACTTTCTCTGCTCTGAAGCCGGTGAACTGTAGGACAATGTCTGTTTACACAGAAAAAGGCACAGAGTGCTGGAGTAGCTCAGCGGGTCAGGCAGCATCTCCGGACAACACGGAAGGGTGATGTTGAATCATACTATACATGTGTACCGTCAAGCCATACACGTGTACGACAGCGAGTGCAGAAAATCGTGTCACAGCACTGTAACGTTAGTTATAGTAAAAAGTGTAAGGTCCACAATGAGGTAGGTTGGAAGATCGAGACCACACCCTTAGCTTTTCAGAGGTCCGTTCAATAGTCTGATAACAGCGAGAAAGAAGCTGTTACTGAATCTGGTGGCATGTACTTTCAACTGTGTAGGAAGGAACTGCAGATGCTAGTTTACACCGATGACAGACACAAAATGCTGGAGTAACTCAGCGGGGCAGGCAGCATCTCTGGAGAGAAGGAATGGGTGATGTTTCGGGTCGAGACCCTACAATGTGACGTCACCTATTCCTTCCATTCAGAACTGCTGGCCTGTCCCACTGAGTTGCTCTAGCATTTCATATCTATCTTCGAGCTTTTGTACCTTGTGCCTGATGGGAGAGGGGAGAAGAGGGAGTGATCCGGGCGTCCATGCTCCTTGATTATGTTGACTTGTTGGCAATCTGTGCCCATGGCGATTGGCATGGTGTTACCCGTGGAAGACTCAGGCACATGTTCACACGTTATAGGAGTAGAACTCGGCCATTCGAGTCTACTCCGCCACCTAATCCCATTCTCTTGCCCCATAACCCTTGCCGCCCGTTCTAATCACGTTCTTACCTGTCTGTTGGTCGCAGGCCAGGGTCAGGCCGTTACAGTGGCAGGGTTGGCATCCAGTTTCACTGAGCTCATAATGCAGCACCTGACAACTGCTACATTTGGGGCCGGTCACCCCTGGTTTGCAGCTGCATCCTCCAGTGCTGTAGATTAAAAAAACACACACAAAAACATGTCAGAGCATGGAAATTCTACCCCAACACACAGCACCAATGTTCTCACTTTAAACCTACTCGGTAATATTGACCCGAGACATAAGGAACTACTTTTATGCCTTTAAGGGTGGCGCAGTGGCGCAGCTGGTACAGCCCCTGCCTCGCAGCGCCAGAGACCCGGGTTCGATCATGACCTCGGGTGCTGTCTGCGGGGAGTTTGCATGTTCTCCTCGTGACCCCGCGTGGGTTTCCTCCCCAAAGACGCGCGGGGGAAATTAGCCGCTTTAATTAGCCTGTAAATTGCCCCAAGTGTGTAGGGAGTGGATGAGAAACCATAGAACTAGTGCGAAGGGGTGGTCAATGGTCGATGTGGGATCAGTGGGCTGAATGGCCTGCTCCCATGCTGTAAGTCGAGACCGAACTTGGAACTGCAGACGCTGCTTTACAAAATGAGACACAAAGTGCTGGAGTAACTCAGCGGGTCAGGCAGCAGCGCTGGAGGACACGGACAGGTGTCATTTCATGTCAGGGCCCTCCTTCAGACCCTTCTTCCTTATTAACGATTGATAAGACAGGTGGGTCTTTGCAGAAATTTGAAGTTCATCGCAAAAAGTCGTTTCAGCGGTGTGCACAGCTCAAAATGGTCTCCATTTGATTCAATGCCAATCGTATCCAGCTACACACACTGCCTTATCGTTATGTCTGTGCAGTTGTTGAGAGCTCACACACTTGTTTCGGGAACTCTGTTGGCTCACTTAGTAAACTAAATTTCAAGGAAATGATGTTAGTATACAATTTAAGAATTGTTCCCTAATCCTTGGATTAGGGAACTTTCAGATCACTTTCAGAACAGAGAACATAGACAGTACAGCACAGCACGAGAACAGGCCCTTCGGCCCACAAAGTCTGTACCGAACATGATGCCAACTCTTATCTACCTACACGTAATTCATGTCCCTCCATTCCCTGCGTATCCATGTGCCTTTCCAAAGTTTCTTAAATGTCACAATTGCATTTGCTTCCTCCATCACCCCTGGCAGCGTGTTCCAGGCACTCCGACTGCCCTGTGTATAAAACTTGCCCCGCACATCTCCTTTAAACTTTGTCCCTCTCACAATAAAGTTATGTCCACAACTATGTGACATTTCCACCCTGGGGAAAAGGTTCTGACTGTCTACCCTCTCTACGCCTCTCACAATTTAATATCCTATCAGGTCTCTCTTCAACCTGCAGAGCATTAAAAAACCATGTCACCTGTTCTGTCCTCTCAACACAGGAGAGATGTAATGAAAAGGACTCAGCATTAACTTCAAGGTTCCTCTATCAAGTTTGGTGAAGTGCAATGTTGAAAATGTTCTAAAATTGGACTTTGTCTATGGAACTGATGCGCTTCAATGCTGAGAACTACACTCTGCACTGTTTGTTCCCTTTTAGCTCTAGCTAGTGCACTTGAGTTTAACGATTGTATTTACAGTAAGTACAGTGTTATCTGATCTGTCTGGAGAGCGTGCAGGACAAAGCTTTTCAGTGTACCTTGGTGCACAGGACAATAATAAACCTAAACTGAAAGCTAAAGAGACAATCGCAAACATTTGCTCAACCGCGACCACCAGTTCAAGAACAGCATCTTCCAAGCAACTATCAGGGTCTCGAAAACTACACGACACCAACCTTTGATAGACTGTCTTTGGTTGCACTATTGATCTCAGTTTTGCACTATTACGGTTACCTGGCATTACAGCCGTTAATTTATTGTATTATTCATTATTGTTTATTTATTTGTTGCGCTCTGGCATTAATAGGTCCATTAAGTGCTAGCAAGTAATAATTTCATTGTCCCATTGCCGGTGCATATGACAATTATACACACTTGACTCTTGTCCCGAGAACACTTTGTGCTGTCATCAATGTCTTGTCATCCGTCGCTAACACAGGGTTTGCAAATTCTACCAACAGCATCAATGAATAACACACAATCAGAATTTAGGTCTATTCAGAAGACTTTGGAACTACCAGATGTGGTTTTCAAAGATGATAAATATTCATGCTTCACGCATCACAGGGGAATCGTTTACTAGTTCACCAAACGTTCCCTGAAAATGTTTGCTTTGCATCTCTCGAGTTGTTACTACATGTCCAGACTTTCAGTGTTCTGTTCATAATACAGATGACAATTAAATACAGAAAGCCATCTTCCCGGCACCCTTTCTTTCTCCCCACCCCTCCCCCCCCAACCCCTGTGCCTCAGCTGGACTCGCACTTATTTATTTTCTTCTCCTCCCCCACCCCCCCCCCCCCCCCCCCCCCCCCCCACCACCAATCCTTCCTCTGGCTTCACCTATCATAATCCCCTGTTTCAGAAGCAACTGCAGATGCTGGAAAATCGAAGGTAGACAAAAATGCTGGAGAAACTCAACGGGTGAGGCAGCATCTATCTTCGCTCCATAGATGCTGCCTCACCTGCTGGGTTTCTCCAGCAATTTTGTCTACCTATCATAATCCCCTCACCTGTGTCCACACATCACCCACCACGCTTTGTCCTGCCTCTCTTGTCTCCCAGCTTTCTTCCCCCATCCTCCTCCAGCCCCCCCCCCCCCATAAACAATATGAAATAAGGTCCCGATTCAAAACGTCACCGAGCCCGTTTTTCCAGAGATGCTGCTTGACCAGCTGAGTTACTCCAGTGCTTTGCTGCCTATGGCGATAGTTAAATACTCTTGACTCAAGACATCAATAAAGAGAATGCAAAGCTTATTCAAAGTGTTTAGAAACTACACACAACTTTCCACAAAGATTCCCACTGCAGATTCAATGACTGATACCTTCACTGTATCTGAGACAATGGATGGGAAAATCTCTGAGCAATTCTTTAGAAAATCGCTCAGGAGCTCCTGTGGTTAATAGGCTCCAAGAGCTGATTTACTGCTCCATTTGGAAGTTTGGCATTGAATTTCTCCAAAGACCAATGTACTTCTTTTCACTCGTAAACAGTTACTTCCAAGATTAAATTAGTTTCTTGGTTCAACTGCTTTCGGCAATAACTCACGCCATAGTGAGGAAACATGGTATTAAGAGCAGCGTTAATGGTATTGCACCATCCTCCAGAGTGCCATTAGTTCTGGGTTGGAATAATAATTCGTTGGTTGTATCCTTAGCCACGTTGTAAATACGCCTTGCTATCTGGTTCCACAGTAGCACTTAAGACCACAATACCACAACGCCTCCATGCTACAAAATCTAAGGACTCCCAGAAGTTCCAACACAATTTAAAAGTTAATAAAGATAGACACAAAGTGCTTGAGTAACTCAGCGGGTCATGCAGCATCTCTGGAGAAAAAGGATCGGTGACGTTTCAGACTGAAAGAAGGGTCCCGATCCGAAATATCACCCCTCCTTTTTCTCCAGAGATGCTGTCTGACCTGCAGAGTTACTCCAGCATTTTATGCCTACCTTTGGTATAAAACAGCATCTGTAGTTCCTTTTTATTAGCACCAGTAATTGTTAGTTTTCTGAAGAATATGAAGAGCCCGACCTGAAACATTACCCATCATTTTTCTCCAGAGACACTGTCTGATGCGCTGAGTTACTCCAGCACTCTGTGTCTTTCTTTGGTATAAAATAGCAACTGCAGTTCTTTGTGTCCATGTTGTTAAAAGTTAATAACTTGTGAATGGCTTTTTAAGTAGTTCTGATGAATTTGAAGTAGGAAAGAACTGCAGATACTGGTTTAAAATAAACATAGACAAAAAAATGCTGGAGTATAGGGCCTGTCCCACTTGGGCGTCATTTGCCTGTCACACAGATGTCGCGCGAAGATTTTGTACATTCCAAAATCCTGGGACGCCGCGGGCGACCGCGCGTCACTGCCTACGTCTCCACGCAGCGTCACGTAAATGATGTGCAAATGACAGGCCCTTAACTCTGAGGACAGGCAGCATCTATAGAGAGAAGGAATGGGTAATGTTCCGGGTCAAGACCCTTCTTCAGATCCACTGTCAGTGTGAAGAAGGGCCTCGACCTGAAACGTCACCCATTCCTTTCTCTCCAGAGATGCTGCCTGACCTGCTGAGTTATGGGCCTGTCCCACCAGCATGCGATTGCATGCGGCGAGCGCGACCTAACGTGGTCGCTTGAGCGGTACGGCCTCGCGGGGCCGGTCCCACTTTGATCGCCGGAGCCGTATGGAGTTGTGCGGGGCTGGTCCGGCGAGTTACTCCAGCATTTTGTGTCTATCATGATGAATTTTAACATGGGCATCCACCGACTATTTGTGCCGCTAAAATCCACATCATAACCCAAAGTGAAATATCTGGAGATAAAATGGCAGGGAGCACGTGAGACTCTCACACTGTAAACCTCAAAGTCAACAACCCTCAGCTGGAGAGTCCTTGAGGTTGTTATGAACTGCTTTGTGCTTGTGAGATTGCCCAAAGTTACGATTAGAAGTAAAGCACTGGGCTACTATTGGTACCAGCCACATCTAGCTGACAACTGTATATATATTTATATTAGACCATGTGACAGAGGAGCAGAATTAGGCCATCAGCCCCTCGAGTCTGCCCCATCATTCGATCCTGGTTGATCTATTTTTTCCTTGCAACCCCATTTTTCCTGCCTTCGCCCGTAACCTTTGACCCCCCCCCTTACTAATCAAGAACCTATCCATCTCCGCTTTAAAAATACCCAATGGCCTGGCCTCCACCGGCGTCTGCGGCGATGAATTCCACAGATTCATCACCCTCTGGCTAAAGAAATTCCTCCTCATCTCCATTCTAAAGGCTACATCCTTTTATTCTGGTGCAAGCCTCTCCCTCTACTGGAAACATCCTCTCTGCGTCCATGCTATCGAGGTGGGGGACCAGATTGGAACACAACATTACGGAAACAATAGTGTGGACACACGGGTGTGTGTGTACACCATGTGCCTGACCAGGACATGTTACACCACAGGAACAGCACACACACAACCGTTGCATCCTTGATTGGTGATCAATCCTTGCGCTGGTATTGAGAGTCGCTCATGTTTAGTTTGGTTTCATTTAGTTTGGTTTAGAGATACAGCACGGTGACAGGACTTTCGGCCCATCGAGTCCGCGCCGACCGGCGATCACCCGTACACTAGTTCTATCCTACACACTAGGGACAATATACACAAACCCAATTAACCTACAAACCTGCACGTCTTTAGAATGTGGGAGGAGACGGGAGCACCCGGAGAAAAGCCACACAGTTACAGGTAGAACGTGCAAACTCCACACAGACGGCACCTGTAGTCAGGATCGAACCCGGGTCTCTGGCGCTGTAAGGCAGCAACTCAATTGCTGACAGCACACGGTACGAGCAGACATCGCAGTGCCTGCATCCCAACACAGAAATTGTGTTTTGCTCTCGAGAAACTCAACGTCAGCTGTTTAACACACAGTAGTTGAATTTGCAGCCTCGAGTGTTTCTTCCTTTATTCGGAGCTCTGGTTATCATCAGCAGCTAATCCTCCTTGGTTCCGGGTCGTCTGTTCCGCATTAGAAAGCACCTGAACCACTACACAGATTGCAGGCGGGAACTTCTATGAAACCGGAGGCAAGCTCCCTGGGCAAAACGTACTCACTGCAAGGTGGAAATGTACCTTAAAAGCCACAAACAGAAGGTCTCTCCGTCAGCATCATAGAACAAAGACTGAAGTTTGCCTTTCGAGTTTTATGAATTAGGTTTAATTTGCATGGCCATAGATTAGGCCCATGCAGTCAACCTCTTCATGCTGACCAGGTAGTCTACCTGTGCTGGTCCCCTTTGCCTACATTTTGCCCATATCCTTCAAAACCTTTCCTATCCATCTGCATGTCTTTAATTTATAATTGTACCCGCCTCAGAGTAAAGGGCCTGTCCCACTTGGGCGTCATTTTGTACATCCCAAAACCCTGGGGCGCCTCGCGCGACCGCGCGTCACAGCCCACGTCACCACGCACCATGCGCGCGTAATGCGTGGCGCGTAAATGACCTCGCGTAAATGGAGCGCAAATGACGCCCAAGTGGGACAGGCCCTTAAGAGTTGACGGAGAAGAGGTGAAAATGAGGATGCGTTCAGCCTGGTGAATGAGGCTGGAGATGCTCTGACACCTGACCAGGGAAGAAACGACGGGCCCTAAGGGGTGGAGGTGAGGGGGGAATGGATATCCTGCAAATAAAGAGATTGAAGTTTCAGTTTTCTTCCCCCAACAAAACAGAAATTAGGTCAAATTTGTGCCAAACCACTTGAATCAATATCTGGAGAGTTCTGACAAGATGCTTTAAGTCACAGAGTCGTAGAGCACAGAACTATCCCATATCCCCTTTCCTAACCATGCACCTCTCCAAGAGGCTGAAGAAAGTGACCCAAAACATCACCTATTCCTTGTTTCCAGAGATGCTGCCTGACCTGCTGAGTTGCTCTGTCTACCTACAAGATACAAAATACAAGATATGTTATTATGTCATTTGAACCTAAGTTCAAACGTGATTACGTGTAAACCAGCATCTGCAGTTTGTTCCTACACGTGTCTTTAAATGCTGTTATAATACCTGCCTCAGCTACGTCCTCTGGCAGCTTGCTCCACATACCCACCACCCCCTGAGTGGAAAGGTTGCTCCTCAGAGTCCTATTAAATCTTGCCCCTCTCACACACTTCCTGCAGACACGGTCGTCTGGGACAAATGACCGCTCCATGGTTTCCCACATTTGACACGAGGGGCATGTCAGTCACTCCACTGACTGCCATAACTGCCCCCTTATACACACCCTTAAAAATAACGTCAATAAGAGCGGCACGGGGGTTCGGTGGTGAAGTTGCTGCCTTACAGCGCCAGAGGGTTTGATCCTGACTACGGGTGCTGTCCGTACGAAGTTTGTACGTTCTCCCCTTGACTGTGTGGGTTTTCCCTGGGTGCTCCCATTTCCTCCCACCCTCCAAAGACGCATTGGTACTTTGGCCTTGGCCTGTAGGATAGAGGTAGTATACGGGAATGATCGCTGATCGGCGAAGACCCGGTGGGCCGAAGGGCCTGTTTCTGCGTTGTATTGTCCCTAGTGTGTAGAATAGTGATGGTGCACAGGGATCGCTGTGGGGTGCGGACTCTGTGAGCCCACGTGCCTGTTTCTGCGTTGTATTGTCCCTAGTGTGTAGAATAGTGATGGTGCACAGGGATCGCTGGTGGGTGCGGACCCGGTGAGCCCACGTGCCTGTTTCTGCGCTGTAAGTCCAGAGTCTGAGCTAAACTCTAAGTTGTAATCATGTTTAGTGTTTCCACTGATTGGGTAGCATGCAACAAAAAAGCTTTTCGCTGTACCTCGGTAAACGTGGCAACAAACTGAACTAAACGAAACTAAACCAAGTTTCCTCCATAAAAAAAGAGAAAAAGAACTGCAAACTCAAAGTGAACCCTGAGGTCAAGGTCACTTCCGCATCAGCAGTTGTGTTCCGCTGCTTGAGTTCTGGAGCTGCTGTAAATGCAGAGCTGAGGCCGAGATTGTTTCCTTAAAGACCAATATTAAATCTTTGCCTGTTTGCTAAATCATCGAACATATCCTTCAGAATGCCCCAATGAAGTCCACTGTCTGGCAACGATTTGTCAGGGCTGATAAATATGCTCTTAATTCTACAAAAGACCAAGGTTTAATTTATTCACGAGCTGCCTACTTTGAGCATTGCTATGACAACAGTAAGAGCAGAAGCCCTCAATGCATAGCTCAGTCCCAGGTGGAACAGCACTGGAGCACGTGCACGGATACATTCCCTATCTACGCCATTCTCTGTCTGTCTTGTTGTCTGGCAATGGGAACGCAATACATTATTAATAAATGCATCTTTCTACCCAGGCTGTAGGAGTTTTGTTTAGAGATACGGCGCGGAAACAGGCCCGAGTCCTTGCCGACCGGCGATCACCAGCAGTATCGCACACACTGGGGACAATTTACAGTCTTTACCGAAGACAACTAACCTACAAACCCGCACCTCTATGGAGTGTGGGAGGAAACCGGTGGAATGTACAAACTCCGTACAGACTGCACCCGAGGTCAGGATCGAACCCGGGCCTCTAGCGCTGTAAGGCAGCAACTCTATCGCTGCGCCACTGTGCCGTGTATTGAGGTGCACAAGATCGTGTGGAAGCACAGATGAAGTGAACGTTCACAGTCTTTATCCCCAGGATGGAGGATTGTAAATCCAGAGGGCATAGGCTTGAGCTGAGAGAGGAGAGATTGAACAGGGAACTCGGGGGAAACTCTTTCACTCAGAGGGTAGTTCGTACCTGGAATGAGCTGTCAGAGGAAGCTACAGAAACAGATACAATTACGGCTTTCAATAGACAACAGACAGTAGACAATAGGTGCAGGAGTAGGCCATTCGGCCCTTCGAGCCAGCACCACCATTCATTGTGATCATGGCTGATCATCCCCAATCAGTACCCTGTGCCTGCCGTCTCCCCATATCCCCCGACTCCACTATTTTTAAGAGCTCTATCTAGCTCTCTCTTGAAAGCGTCCAGAGAACCTGCCTCCACCGCCCTCTGAGGCAGAGAATTCCACAGACTCACCACTCTCTGTGAGGAAAAGTGTTTCCTCGTCTCAAAGGACATTTGGACAGATATATGGATCGGGGAAAAGTTTAAAGAAGATTTATGGGGCAGGTTTCTTTACAGAAAGAGGGGTATGGGTCATGTGCAGGCAGAGGAGATCAGTTTATCGAGGCATCTTGTTCCGCTGAGACATTATGGGCCGCAGGCCTGTTCCGGTGCTGTACAGTTCTGGGTTCACTTGGGCAGTGGTTGATGATCACGTGGCGTGAATGGCGAGCGGCAAAACACAAAAGGAATCAAACCCAGGATTAAAGGTGTTCCTCCAATAAAAAGCGTTTTACGTCTAATCTTGGAAGTGCTGGCAATAAAAGCAGGTTTGTTTCCATGCCAACAGGCTCCCCACTAATCTGGTGCAAGGTGAGAGGCGAGGTTGCGGTTATTGTTCAAATGGAAGATCCCCAAGGTCAGGAGTTGCTGGGCTGAGCTCTGAGATTAGAGTGCCGCACTCACATGCCGTCCTTGCAATCCAAGGTTAGCCTCTGCCCCGGAGCCTGCACCTAGAGTCATACAGCCTGGAAACAGGCCCTTCGGCCCAACGTGCCCAACCGGCCAACATGTCCCTGCTACACTACTCCCAGGCTCATGCTACACTAGTCCCGCATTTGGCCCATATCCCTCCAAACCTGTCCTATCTATGTACCTGTTTAATTGTTTCTTAAACGTTGGGATAGTCCCAGCCTCAACTCCCTCCTCTGGCAGCTCGGTCCACACACCCACCACCCTTTTTGTGAAAAAGTTACCCCTCAGATTCCTATTAAATCTTTGCCCCTTCACCGTAAACCTGTGTTCCTTGGTCACTACTTTACCTTTTGAAGATCCCATTTGCATTTCCAGAAGATAAATCGGTATTTTCATCTTACTTTCTTGTGAACTGACTTCAGTTACTGGAACTCCCATTGAGCAGCATGCAACATTGAAGATCCACAGCTAATCACCCGTCTCTGTCTCACTCGTCTCTCTCTCTCTCTCTCTCTCCACTGCGTGCTGGCTACAGTTCTGTGTTAGACTGGACCAGATCTGATTCTTTCATTAAAACATGGGATCTCGGTGCATGGACAACATTTATAGAGGCATAGACTCTTACAGCGTGGAAACAGACCCTTCAGCCCAACTTGCCCACACCGGCCAACATGTCCCATCTACACAAGTCCCACCTGTCCGCGACTGGCATTTATTTAGAGTCTAGAGATACAGGGTGGAGACAGGCCCTTTGTCCCACCGAGTTCACGCCGACCATCGATCACCAGCATACTAGTTCTATGTTATCCCACTTATTGCATCCTACATACTGAGGACAATTAAAGGGCTTGTCGCACTTGCATGCGATTGCATGCGTTTAGCGCGACCAAACGGAAGCGGAGTTCGCGCTAAGTTTGCGGTAAGTACGAGCTAAGTACGTGACAACTTCGCGCTAAGTTCGCACGTGACGTAATTCGCGTCATACTCACCAATCAGCTGAGCAGGCCGACTGAATTTGGGTGTCACATGGCGTCGGGTGGTGACGCCACGCGCTAGGCTTTGCATACGCCGTCAAGACGTTGCGTACTCCCTCAATGCGCCTGCGGACCGACAGGCCGTTGGCGCGCGAAATCTTTGGACAGTGCGGGATTTTCGGGGGCCGACGCGATGTCGGGACCAGCACCGCACAACTCAATACGCCTCCGCGCTTCGAAGTGGGATCGCGCGGCCCTTAAGCCTCAAGGGACCACGTTTGGTCGCACCGGACGCATGGAATCGCATGCAAGTGGGACAGGCCCTTAGCTTACAAATCTGTACTTCCTTGAAGGGTGGGAGGAAACTGGAGCACCCGGAGGAAACTCATGTGGTCATCGGGAGACACAAAAAGCTGGAGCAACTTAGCAGGACAGACTGGAGAGAAGGAATGGGTGATGTTTCGGGTCGAGACCCTTCTTCAGACTCATAGAGGAAACGGACAAACTCCACACAGACAGCACCCGAGGTCAGGATTGACCCTGGGTCAGTGGCGCTGTGAGGAGGCAGCCCTACAGCTGTGCCACTGTGCTGCCCACTAATTTAAAGTTCCTTTCAAAAGGCAGGGGGTGAGCTGCCTTCTTGAACTGACTGTAGTCAGAGGGATCCAGATGCTCCAATGGTGGTGTGGGGGGGAGGGGGGGGGGGGGAGAGAGTCCAGGAGTCAGACGCGGTGACTAAATTTCAAGCACACGATGATGTGTAAGCTTCGAGGGAAACCTCTGAGCTGTTCAGCAGATGAAAACTTTCTGCTTAACACTCAATCCGCATGAAATAACAAAATCACCGATTAAACAGATGAATGCTTCTTTCATGCCATTCAGCTGGAAAGAGTGGTGAGAAGATTTACGGGGACATTGCCAGGATTCGAGGGCCTGAGCTAGACGTGACATTCTCTCTCCCCCAATGCTGAGAGGAGACTGCAGAAAGCAATCAGCGTGTGGTAATTTTACTCTTGCGATTCACCCGAAAATTAGCTTCTACTTGCATCGAACGCAAAGTGCCGGAGTAACTCAGCGGGTCAGGCAGCATCTCTGGAGGACGTGGATGGGTCAGGTTTCAGGGTCAGGACCATACTTCAACTATTTGCGATCCAAACTCAGGAGGGCTGTCGTGGGGGGCTCCATTCATCAGCATAGTTTGATGTGAAGAGAACACTTCATATTATTTTGCACTATCACAGTTACCTAGTAATTTATTATTGTCACGATTATTATATATTTATCTGCGTGTTGCTGCATTTATGGGCCTGTGAAGCTGCAGCATGTAAGGATTTCATCGTTCATTTTATACTCTTGACCCTCGCAAGGGAAAGCTACAGCTGATTTCAGTCTGGCACAGTGGCGCAGCTGGTAGAGGTGCTGCCTCACAGCACCCGAGACACAGGTTCAATCCTGCCCTCAGGTGCAGTCCGTGTGGAGTTTGCACGCTCTCCCCGTGGCCGCGCGAGTTTCCTCCGGGTGCTCTGGTTTCCTCCCACATCCCAAAGACGTGTCGGTTTGCAAGTTAATCAGCCTCTGTAAATGTGTAGGGAATGGATAGGAAAGTGGGATAACATAGAACTAATATGAATGGATGACCGATGGTCGGCATGGACCCGGTGGGCTGAAGGGCCTGTTTCCAGGCTGTGCCTGTCGATCCATTTTTCTGTGCGAGACTGACATTGAGAGTTGCTAGCGGGTACAGTGTGTTTTTTTGTTGTTGTAGAAACAAGGGTCCCATCCCGAAACGTCACCTACCCACGTTCCCCAGAGATTCTGCCTGGCCTGCTGAGTTGGTCCAGCACTTTGTGTCCGTTTTTAACAGTGTGTTTCTACTCGAATTTGTCGGGAAACAGAGTTTCCAACAGGTGTTCTTCTGCGCACCACTTTCCCCTTCAGAGACACGCACCCTCTGATATGGCCCTTGTAGGGGGGGGTGGGGGGGGGGGGGGCTTTGATCTTTGATGAACAACCCACAAACTCGAGCAGGGCTGGCGTGAGTAGCGCACGCTAAGGCATCTGGCAAAACCTAGCAGGACTTTCGCAGGTAGTTTTCCATTAGCAGAGAGTGCTCCCAACAGCGAGATTACCACATTTAAAAGTGGTTTCACATCCCACAATATCTAAAGCGTCGACTGAAGTGCATAACATAAATTGGGTTTCAATAATGCAGGCGTGCAGGAGTCATCAGATTACTGTCTGAGTTGTGGCTAATTCCGTCGTGTCTGTATTCCTCCTGCAGCTGATGGGAAACCAGCAGGGCGTGTGTGGTGATCTGGGCATCCGCCTGCAGGTTCCAGGTACGTGCACACTTTACCTGTCTAGCCCAGCTGTGTGCCGTGCATGCACGCAGTATTTTTAAACGCAACGTCAATTAAATAGGTGAAGTGCAGGTGAGGGGGGGAAAGGTTAACTACTAACCCGAGGGCTAACTTCTTCCACACAAAGGGTGGAGGGTGTATGGAACAGGCTGCCAGAGGAGGTAGTTGACATCAACATTTAGGCAGGCACATGGATAGGACAGATTTAGAGGGCTATATGGGCGGGCAGGCAGGTGGGACTAGTGTGGATGGCACATGTTGGTCAGTATGGGCAAGTTGGGCCGAAGGGCCTGTTTCCATGCTGTATGACTCTATGGTTCCAATGGATTTACACTGTCAATATTGTTAATCCACAATTCGGAACGGCTCAAGAATGCTCACACTAACTTTTCGCTTCTTTATTGAACCTTCCGCAGTGAGGGGGACCGTCACCGAGGCTGTGTTCATGATGGCCCCGTGTGTAGTTCATTTTAGAGATATCGCCGGGAAACAGGCCCTTCAGCCCACTGAGTTCACACCGACCATCAGCCACCTGTTCACACTGACGATAGACACAAAATGCTGGAGCAAATCACCGGGTCAGGCAGCAAAATGAACAGGTGAAGTTTCTGGTCAGGACTCTTCTTCAGTCTGAAGAAGGGTCCTGGCCTGATACGTCGCCTACCTATTTTCACCAGAGACGCTGCCTGACCTGCTGCGCATTTTGTGTCTTTCATTGGTATAAACCAGCATCTGCAGTTCATTTTTATTATATCCGTTCACACTAGTTCCAATGTTATCCCACTTTCTCATCCACTCCCAGGGCAAATTACAGGAGGGCCAATTAATCTACAAACCCGCACGTCTTTGCGTGTTTGTGAGAGGAAACCGGAGCACCCGGATAAAACCCACACAGTCACAGGGAGAACGTGCAAACTCCGTACAAACAGCACCCATAGTCAGCATCGAACCCGATATTCAGTTTACAGTTGGAATAAACCAGAAAATGTGGCCATAAAACTATAAAGTATTTTTTACTTCTGACTTTGCCTTCTTTATGTTTTGACTCAGTTTGTTTTTAAACTGTAAACCATAACCGATTGCCAGTGTGTAATATTCTGCAGCTTACAGCCCTGTCCCACGGTACGTGTTCATTGCAAGAGCTCTCCCGAGTTTGCCCTGATTCGAACTCGGAGATTTACGGTAACGGCCGCTCGTCGGTACTCGGGGCTCTCGTGGACATTTTTTCAACATGTTGAAAAATCTTCACCAGTCTTCCCGTGCTTACCTGCCGTTAGCGAGTCTTCCCGAGTACCTGCCGTTAGCGTTACGAGCCGCTAAGAGACGTCCCCGAGCTCCGACATACCCGCTACGTTCATTCTCCGTGCTGACCACGAGTTTGATTTTTTTTTTTAAACTCTTGGAATGAACTCGTACCGTGGGACAGGGCTTTTAAGTTTCCAAGATCTCCTCGACTTGCTTGCTCTGGAGTTGACAAACTGTGTTGAAAGCAGTCACCTTTACAACTGGCAGAAAGTCAGTGCAGAGGTAGACAGGCTAACAGTTTTTAAATACTCTAAGTAGAACCAGCTTCATGTCTGACGGACGTTCTGTTTGTTATTTATCCTTGGTCCTCTCAGCACCTCCACATCTGGAGGACAGAGCTCCAGATGTGGTGGTGAGGATACACTTACAAGAAGGTTATTTTCCATGGAGTACATTATGTATTAACTGTGTGTTCTTGTGTTTACAAGCCTGTGAAGCTGCAGCAAGTAAGAATTTAATTGTTCGTTGTTGCTACATATGACAGGTGAAAACTCGAGTGACAATAGATGCCAACTATTGGGATCTGCATGGAAAAACTGACACTGGAAGGAAAGTAGACTGTTTGCTGGCGTTCGGGGGGGGGGGGTGGTGTAGTCTTTGGCTCAGACTATCTTTGATCGGACTTTACCTTGCACTAAATGTTATCCCCTTTTCTTGTATCGGTGCACTGTGGACAGCTCGACTGTAATCATGTATTGTCTTTCCCCTGACTGGTTAGCACGCGACAAGAGCTTTTCACTGTACCTCGGTAAACATGACGATAAACACATGTTAACGGAGTTGGGCCGAAGGGCCTGTTTCCATGATTCTATGGGCTGCCCTCGCAGCGTCAGCTCAGTGCTCTCTACACCTCCACTGTGGTACGTGGCTGCGTTAATGATGGCAGAGTCATTTCAAGGATACTTCTGTCTTCTCACCTTTCCCACAGTGTGGGAGGATGCTCACGGGGAAATCTCAGCATGTTGTTCTTGTTCCAGTGACATCAATGTTTGCGAGGTCTTGGCAGATGGGGGAAAGGCTGTTTCCAGAAATAATGGATTTTAATCTTGTTTCTTGTAAGTGCTTATACATAAATCCTAAAACATCTGTGAATGTGTGTGTGTGTGTGTGTGTGGCTTGGGAGATACATGGGCTGTCCACAGACGACACAGTAGCCTGCTCGCGTACATCTTGAATTACTCCGTGACTTGTTGAGTTTTGGGGATTTGACATTTCCCTCTCTGCGTGTGGATACATTCCAGCCAGGCTGATTTATCTGGACAGCTCGAGGGACGACCAGCCAATGTGGAAGGATCGGCAGCAGGAAGCAGCTTAACCGAGCCGTGAATCTGCTTACAGTTCTGCTAAACAGTGGCACAAACGAGACCCGGCGAAGCAGACTGCGTCCAACACGGACACAAAGCGGAAGATGCAACTGCCTTCACCCAGCAAGCTTGCCCGATTGTCCACAACACCAAGAGCTGGAGGTGTGCTGCACTCCTGGTGCACCAGTAAATAAAGTGTAGGCAGACACAAAGTGCTGGAGTATCTCAGTGGGTCAGGCAGCCTCTCTGGAGAACATGGATAGGTGATATTTCGGGTCAGGACCCTTCTTCAGACTGATAGTGATAATAACGGGGTAAAATCGGGGAGAGTGTTTGGGGCTCAGTCTGAAGAAGGGTCCCGATCCGAAACGTCACCTATCCATGTTCTCCAGAGATGCTGCCTGACCCACTGAATTACTCCAGCACTTTGTGTCCTTTTGTGTAAACCAGCATCTGCAGTTTCTCGTTCCGACAGTGAAATGTAAAGCTAGAGGGAGGAATGTGGGTGGAAGGGGATTGGTGTGAAGGGGAAATACGTGACTCGGGAATGGAAGATGAGTGTGCAGATTCATCCTGTGTTTACGCCGCCTCTCTCCCTCTGGTCAAACCACTAAATCGTGATTATCAAAGTTCCACAGAGACGCTGATAAGTTGCTGACATGTCGCAAATTAAATAAATTAGCAGGTGCACTTCAGCCACTGATCTGTCTAATCTTACACCCTCTCCTCTGGGCCCAGCGATGCCTCAGTAGATCACTCCCGCACTGCTGGACAAAACCTAATTGCTGCAGTGATTAGCAATCAACATTCTGTACACTAATTAAAGTAATAGGTGGAGAAAGACTTCAGATTACTTCCAGGAGATTGGAGTGATTAATTTTTTTTGTGTGGGGGAGAGGGGGGGGAACTTGCTTTTCTCGGGGTTACAGCTGTGGAACAGGAGGAGCTGGTTGGGAACAGCTCCAACCAGCCAACTGAACTCCCCCCTCCCCCCCCCCCAGCTCACATCACAGGCCCGAGTGAAGAAGCTACAGCAATGCGCTCAACATCACGACCTGGGGTGCTGTTGCATGCAGCTCTTCCCATAAAGAAGGCGCAGAGCAGGAGTTTGCATAAGTGTGTAACGAGCACCTTGGCAGCGCTGAGCCTGTCGTGAGGTAGTGTTGAACCCCGCGCTGTGTTTTGGAGACAACAATTGCGAGAAGGAACTGCAGGTGCCGGTTCAAACACAAAAAGCTGGAGGTGGGGCAGCATCTCTGGAGAAAAGGTACAGGTGACATTTGGGGTTGAGACCAGGCCGGAGTCGTAAACTCACCTGGATTCCAGGTCCTGGTTCAGACCGAGAGTCTGAAGAAGAATCTCGACCCGAAACATCACCTATTCCTTTTCTCCAGAGATGCTGTCTGACCCCCTGAGTTACTCCAGCTTTTTGCGTCTGCCCACTGTGTCTACAGAGCTCCTCGCCGCCCTCCTTGCTGTGGGTGGGTGGGCAGCACAACTACCAGCTACGCCACTGTACTGCCCTCGTGAAAGGCTTGCGGCGTATAAACCAACAATATCTCATCCCAGAGGCAGAGTCCCGGCCACAGTGACAGGATTACAACGGGCCCGGTGTTCCTATAAATCGGGTATCAACAACAGCTGTCAGCAGCCTCTCGCTCTGCACTTCAACGCGGATCCACTACAAGCCCAAGGGTGGAATGATGATGGTGGTGCTGCCTTACAGCGCCAGAGATCCCGGTTCCATCCTGACTTCTGGTGATATTTGTAACGGGTTTTACGTTCTCTCCGTGACCTGCGTGGATTTTCCCCGGGATCCCTGGTGTCCTCCCACCCTTCAAAGACGCGCAGGTTTGTAGGTTAATTGGCTTCGGTAAAATTGTAAATAATCCCTAGTGTGTAGGGGGTCGTGTCAGTGCGTGGGGTGACCGCTGGTCGGTGCA
The DNA here is from genome assembly GCA_035221665.1 of Okamejei kenojei. Lineage (NCBI taxonomy): Eukaryota > Metazoa > Chordata > Chondrichthyes > Rajiformes > Rajidae > Okamejei > Okamejei kenojei. The sequence continues at coordinate 12,770,852 of CM069163.1, read as the reverse complement.
GGCTCGGTGGGCCAAAGGGCCCGTTTCCGCGCTGTGTCGCTAAAGCCTCGAGCACAAGCCTAGAGTCACCGGGACACACGGCACTGATCAGGCCCTTTCCTGAAGACCATGGGGAACACATTCACAGTGAACTCACCTTATTTTCTCCCCACATTTCTATCAACTCCCCCAGAATCCACATAATTCTGGCAATTTACGGGGGCCAATTAACCTAACAGCCCCCGCTCGTCTTTGGGAAGAGGGAGGAAACTGGAGCACCCGGAGGAAACTCACGGTCACAGGGAGAGCGTGCAAACTCCACGCAGACAGTTCACCCGGGGTCAGGATCGAATCCGGGTCTCTGGGGCCGTGCGGCAGCAACTACCAGCTACGCCACTGTACTGCCCTCGTGAAAGGCTTGCGGTGTATAAATCAAACGCTGCTTCTCCTCAGGTAATTGTAGCTGCACTTCTAAAAGGCTTGTGCTGGCTGCAATCCCTTTGGGGCTTCCTGAGGTCATTCACAAGTTCACAAGTTATAGGAGTAGAATTAAGCCATTCGGCCCATCGAGTCTATGCCATTCAATCGTGGCTGATCTCTGCCTCCTAATTCAATTTTGCTGCCTCCTCCCCATAACCCTTGTCTATCTCTGCCTTAAAAATATCCGCTGACTTGGCCTCCACAGCCCTCTGTGGCAATGAATTCCACAGATTAACCACCCTCTGACTAAAGAAGTTCCTCCTCACCTTTCTAAAAGAGCGCCCTTTAATTCTGAGGCTATGACCTCTGGTCTTAGACTCTCCCACCAGTGGAAACATCCTTTCCACATCCACTCTATCTATACCTTTCATTATTCTGTAAGTTTCGATGAGGTCCCCCCTCAACCAGCTAAACTCCAGCGAGTAGAGGCCCAGTGCCGTCGAGCGTTCCTCTACAGTTTGCGAAAGGTCCTGTAAAATTGCGAGACTTTCTTTCCTGCGGTGCCAAAAGCTGAACAAATCCCCGGCCTGTTCTCGGCCTCTTGAGTGATGTGGTTTAAAATGGCTGCAGCCTCTTCCATTGAAGGGAAGCGAGCAGATAACATGCCACGTTGGAACACTGACTCCAGAGTGAATGCAGCTGGGTCGCGCCACTGCCCAAAGCTTTCCCACAGCGAGCCCACGCTAGGTTACACAGTGGGCACTGTCAAAGGCATAAAGACTGCAAGCCAAAAACAAATCCCTCCAAATGTCACACACTTAACAGTATTCATTTACTCAGATTTCCCTGAATAGCAACCACTCGCAAGAACAAAAGTTTTCAAAGCAAGCTGTCCTTGAGTTGCGCGTTGGATGCGAGCTGCTTTTGGCCTGTATTACAGAGCGGGTTCTATGTCACTGTTCAATGCGACTGCAGTCCAGGGCACATCCTGTGGACGTTACAAACAGCTCAGTGTTCACTGGTCCCTTTGCTCAAGAGGAATGCGGCATGCAGTTCATTCAACGATCACAAAGATAGTCCTTTCAAAGACCCGGCTACAACATACAATTGACAGTGGTCGCCACTACAGAGTGCCAGCTGACTGCGAAGGTTAGATATAGATGCAAGGAACCGCTGGTGCTGGTTTGTAACGAAAGAGACACAAGGTGCTGGAGTAACTCAGCGGGTCAGGCAACATCTCTGGAGCACAAGGATAGGCGACGTTTCGGGTTGGGACCCTGCTTCAGACTGTTTGTTGCATTTCAGGTCATGACTGTTTGTAGCAGACAATAGACAATAGGTGCAGGAGTAGGCCATTCGGCCCTTCGAGGGGGCAGAGAGCTGGAGGAGAGGTGGGGGGGGGGGGGCAAAGCCTGGCGAGTGATAGGTGGATACAGGAGAGTTGGGCTTGGTTGCCAGATGTGTGGACAAAGGCCAGAGATTAAAAGACAAAAGGTAGTGAGATCTCCCATAGCCCGCCCCCCACCTCTCTTCCACTATTCCACCCCCTACTGCAATCAGTCTGAAGAATGGTCCCAAACCCAAACATCGCCTGTCCATGTTCTCCAGAGATGCTGCCTGAACAGCTGAGTTAAGCCCCTGTCCCATTTAGGAGACCTAAAGAGCAACCTTTGGTGACCTTGCCTGCCACCCAAGGTTTCCATGAGGTCACCGGATGTTTTGGTCACTCTCCCTAATGGCCGAAAGTGGTTTCCGCGTGGACGAGGCTTCATCTAGATTGCTGCTGTTTTTTCATCATGATTAAAACTGGCCTCGACTAAAAATAGGTTGCCGTTTTAAAAATCGATAATTTTTTAGTTGCAGGTCTAGTCAAAGCTGGGTTTCTTAATAGTCGTGGAAGGTTTTCAACATATGTGTGGGAGGTGGTGGGAGGTTGCAGGTTTTTTTTTTGGGTGGCGGGCAAGGTCACCAGATGTTGTTGTTTAGATCTAAGTGGGACAGGGGCTTAACTGCAGCACTTTGTGTCTCCGCCAAGCCCAGCTCATTGATCAGAGCGAGATTGGGCGGAGCAACCCACCTGGCAGGGCCTTCAATTGGCAAAGGCTGACACAGGCCCTCAACCTCAGAAGATCCCTGATTAGAGCAGAGTTTACAAATGGAAAAGATTGAAAACGTACAACGAAAACGTCTCTCCCCAATTGTCTCAGCAACGCCCAGGGACGGAGCAGGCTCCTTCACTGGGGCAACCTGTTCTCCCCAGCCACTCTTCAAACTGTGCTGGGGCCTCTCCCAACAATGGCTTCTAAAGCTGTAAGGACACAGATAGGTAGGGTGGTCAAAGAGGCTTTTGGCACATTGGCCTTCATCGGTCATCGTATTGAGTTTATATAAAGACATTGTTGGCAAGGACTCGTAAGGCCCCGAATGCCCTTCCACCTGGACTCATGCCCTCGTCCTTGTCGTGGATGCGAGTCCCAGCTCCCCTCATTCCCCCGCTCTGCCTGCTTTTCATCTGGGCGGACAGCAGGTCTGGGATCACGTATTTGAGGTTAGTGTAAGTCCGGGAACTAAGTTAAAAATAAAATGAAAACCAGTATGATTCCTGAGCAGCAATGGCCCTGGCAGTGGAGGTTGCAGGTCATCTGGGGCAGGCCCAGACAACTGTTGCAGGCCCAGACGAGTGTTGCAGTCATTAACGCCGGGACTCACAAAGTCATGCAGCACGGAAACAGGTCCTACAGCCCAACATGTCCACATCAACCAAGATACCCCATTCAAGCTTCTCCCTCCTGCCCATGACTGGCCAATACCCCTCTTCACCGTTCCTATCCATGTTCCTGTCCAAATGTCTTTTCAATGTTGTTGTAGTCCCTGCCTCAACTACCTCCTCCAGCAGCTCGTTCCGTACACCCACCGGTGTGACAAAGTTGGCCCTCGTGCTCCCGTTCAGTCTTTCCCCTCTCACCTTAAACCCATGTCCTCTGGTTCTTGATTCCCATACTCTGGGTAAAATGCTCAGTGGATTCACCCTATATATTCCCCTCATGGTTTTATACACCTCAATACGGTCGTCACTGTGCCTCCAGCGCTCCAAGGATGAAAGTCCGAGCCTGCCCAACCTCTCCCGATACCTCAGGCCCTGGAGTCCCGGCAACATCCTTGTAAATCTTCTTGGCACTCTGCACTCATAGAAAAGTTTGTAAATACAAAGACATTTGCAGCTTCTCATTCTTGAATAACAAACACCCAGTGAGGGTGAAGGCAGAGCGAGGGAGGGAGTGAGGGGAGGGGAGAGTGAGATGAGGGGTGAGGTGAGGGGAGGATGCGGGTGAGGTGAGGGGTGAGTACGGGTGAGGTGAGGGTTGAGAGTGAAAGATGACGGGTGGGGTGAGGGGACTGGGGAGGGGAGGGATGAGAAAATGGGGGATAGAGGTGAGGGTGAGGGAGGGTGATGGGGGAGGGTGAACGGTGAGGGTGATTTCTCCAACCAACACGGGGGTGTGGTACCAAGCAATCCTGGTAAGTTTGGTCGCTGGGCACATGGAGTCAAGTCCTACTACTCAGAAAGAAAAGTAATAAACCTGTCCGCAAGGTCAGAGCTGGCTGGCACGGACGTCAACAGCGCGCATGTGAAGGGATTAGCAACAGTTAGATACTGCAGTCATGCATGATGCCGCGATCCTAACGAAGATAGACACAAAATGCTGGGTCAGGCAGCATCTTTGGAGAAAAGGAGTAGGGGTCCGACACAAAATGTCACCTATTCCTTTCCCCCAGAGATGCTGCCTGACCCGCTGAGTTATTCCGGCATTTTATGTCACCGCAGGTAAACAACCTTGTCAAAAATAAAAACAAAGCCAACGGAAATAGTCCCTGTCGCCTGATGTTCTTGTCCGGAGAGTGACTGGTCTTTGCTGGGGAAGCAGGCAGCTGCCTACGTATCAAGATGGACCCACAGATCTCGTGGACAGTGCACTGCTGAGAGACGTCGGAAACCGCAAGGACGAGTCGCATCCCGGCCGCTCCCTCCTCTCCCTTCTCCCGTCTGGCAAAAAAGTATAGAAGTGTGAAAAACGCACACCTCCAGATTCACGGACAGTCTCTTCCCAGCTGTTATCAGGTGACTGAATCACCCTACCACAACCAGAGAGCAGTCCTGAACTTCTATCTACCTCATTGGTGACCCTCGGACAATCTTTGATTAAACCGGACGGAAACAGATATAGAAATCTGGAATAACTCAGCGGGACAGGCAGCATCTCTCAAGAAACAGAATACTGTAGGTGGCGTTCCAGGTCGAGACTTCTTCAGACCCTTCTTCAGGTCTGAAGGAGGGTCGTCAACCCAAAATGTCACCTATTCCTTTTCTCCAGAGATGCTGCCTGACCCGCTGAGTTACTCCAGCATTCTGTGTCTATCTTTGGTGTAAACCAGCGTCTGCCGTTCTCTCTTTCACACCGGGGTTCAAACACCGAGTTTTCGCTGGATGCTGAGTCATTCTCTGGTTTCACTCGGCCTGAACCCATTATTCCTCGCAGTCCCCGTCTCTCGGTGAGGGAGCGTAGCCCGTCAGGGGAACAATAGCCAGCAGCATCAACCCTGATTTCTTGATCTCTCAAATCTCACAGCGGAAATATAATCTACGCAACCGCATACAGCACAAGGTCACGCTGTTGATCCGAGAGTTGCTGGAACATTGACTTGACATTAATAAATTGAGCGAATATTACACCCTTCTTTTATTCAAGGGGAAGGGAAATAAGGGCTAGGCCATTCAGGACTGAGATGAGGAAAAAGCTTTGCACCCAGAGAGATGTGAATCTGTGGAATTCTCTGCCACAGAAGGCAGTGGAGGCCAATTCACTGGATGTTTTCAAGAGGGAGTTAGATTTAAGTGGCTGTCCCACTCTATGAGCTAATTCAAGAGTTCCCCCGAGTTTCCCCTGATTCGAACTCGGAGAATTACGGTAATGGCCGCTCGTAGGTACTCGGGGCTCTCGTGGACATGTTGAAAAATCTTCAGGAATCTTCACGAGCTTTCCGCGTTTCCCGAGTACCTGCCGTTAGCGTTACGAGCCGCTAAGAAACGTCCCCAAGCTCCGACGTACCCGCTACGTACATTCTACGTGCTTACCATGAGTTTGATTTTTTTTTAAACTCGGGAGAACTCTTGAATTAGTGGGACAGGCCCTTTAGCCCTTAGGGCTAACGGAATCAAGGGATATGGGGAAAAAGCAGGAACGGGGCACTTTGGATGATCAGCCATGATCATATTGAATGGCAGTGCTTGCTTCGAAGGACTGAATGGCCTACTCCTGCACCTTATTTTCTATGTTTCTATGTTTCCAGAGATTTACTTATGCCAGTCTTGCTCCCTCAAAAGACAGGGGTCATGTAATCAGTTTTCTATTCCAATTCAAGCGGTTTTTATTTCACTCTGTGAAGTTGCTCGACTGGAGATTTTCTCGAGATCCTTCGGGTCACTTTTGATCTGAGCATCTAAGCCCCCTATCTTTCCTGCCACATGTTTCCAGGGGCAATCAAGTGCACAGTGTAACTTTAACCATCTGATTTCACGTGCAATAAAAAAAAATCAAACAGGACTTAATAATCCCTGCAGGACGGTGTCCAAGGCACTTTGATGTTCCGATCCACTCTGCAAATGGGATAAGTCGTTTGTTCCCGAGGTTCACTTTAAGGTCAAATCCTAAAGCACATCCCCGTCCAAAATTACTTCATTTCACCCTGAGGTTTCCGATACAGATGTGTTCAATGCACGGGGCGTGAGGCATCGCTGTATTAGAACGGCTGGTCATACCCTCAGCAACGCGATCGATTTAAACCACCAGGCAAGTGTGCACTTAATAGCAGAACTCCACGGGAAGGATTTAGAATAAAAAGCTACTCTTCAGTCCTCCATCAAAGTGACAAAAGGACTCGAGAGAAGTGATGAGATTAGCCACCAAATTCAAGTGTCGCTGTCAAATCCACGTCAGGCATTGTGCTTCAAACGCACTCTGTCCCGGTGCCAGGGGCTGGTCTCCATTCACTGCGCAGTGCATGCACATGGTAACAGCGAGGAGGGCAATCCCTGTCAAGGCACCGCTCCAAACTGAAGCAAAACCAGAATAAGCTGGAAGTACAGTCAACCCACACAACAGTGGCCTTATAGAGTCATGGAGTCAGACAGTGTGCAAACAGGCCCTTCGGCCCAGCTTGCCCACACCGGCCAACATGTCCCATCTACACTAGTCCCACCTGCCTGCATTTGGCCCATATCCCTCCAAACCTATCCTATCCATGTACCGGTCTAAATGTTTCTTAAACGTTGCAATAATACCTCCCTCAACTACCCCCCACCCCCCCCCCCCCCCCCCCCCCCCCGGCTGCTCGTTCCATGCACCCACCTTACTAGTTGCACTGTTCGCATCCTTGTTACCACCTTTTCCCCAAGCCAACAATCAGGCATGATGCCTCCACCCTTCCTTGGTCATCTGTTACTGTCCCCACCCCCCACCCCCTCCACTTTCACTCTGAAGAAGGGTCCCGACCTGGAACGTCACCTATCCTTTTTCTCCAGAGATGCTGCCATGACCCGCTGGGTTACTCCAGCACTCTGTGTCCAGCCTCTGTATCTGCCTTGAGTCGCACTATTACTCACTCTCTGTTGAAATCCCTTGGTGAACTGTGCGCAGCCTGCTGTTTAATTAAAACCACCCGCTTGCTGTTTGGTTTGAGTCTGGTCGGTTCCACTTGTGTTTGGACAGCTTCCACATTTCCTCGTCCAACACAGAGCTCGGCCCCAGTGCTGCAAAGCCAAAATACATCGCACTTCTGACGGGAAAATTATCTTCACCCCACTGTTACTGTGACGGTCCCCAGCTGCCTGCACGCACATGAAGCTTGTCTTTCTGTCACACAGATCACACTGAGTGTACACACACCCTCACACACATTACACCCCCACACACATACACACACTCCCCACTCTCACACACCCTCACACATATACACACTCACACATGCACACACTTCCCACACACACATATACAAACACACATGCACACATACACACACTCTCACACACCCACTCTCACATATCCACACTCTCACACATATACACACTTACACATACACCCTCATACATATACACACACATACCCCTACACACACCCTCACACATATACACACACATACCCTACACACACCCTCACACATATACACACACACACTTCCCACACACACATATACAAACACACATGCACACATACACACCACTCTCACACACCCACTCTCACATATCCACACACTCTCACACATATACACACTTACACATACACCCTCACACATATACACACACACACCCCTACACACACCCTCACATATATACACATACCCCTACACACACCCTCACACATATACACACACATACCCCTACACACACCCTCACACATATACATACACATACCCTACACACATCCTCACACAAACAAACACGAACACACACATACCCCTTCACACACACCCTCACTCCCACATACACACACACCCATACATACACACCCACACCCATACATACACACCCACACACATACACACCCACACACACCCACACACATACACACACACACACACACACACCCACATACATACACACACGCACACATACACACACACGCCCACATACACACACACGCACATACATACACACACCCACACACATACACACACACATATACACACACACCCACACACACACATACACATACACACACACACCCACACACACACCCACATACATACACACATGCACACATACACACACCCACACACATACACATACACACACACACACACCCACACTCACACACATACACACACCCACATACATACACACATACACACACACGCCCACATACACACACACCCACATACATACACACATACACACACACGCCCACATACACACACACCCACATACATACACACATACACACACACACACACCCACATACATACACATACATACATACACACATATACACACACACACACGTTTGGCCGTGTCCACTTGTGGATGATGAGTTGTGGATGCTGAGTGTAAGTAGCCGGCCTGCCTCTGTACGTGGGTTGCTGCTGTGTTGTTTCAGAGCCCCTATATTCCCACTATCCCCGCGGAACTCTCTCCCGTTATAACCAAACAACAGCATCTCGGGAATCAGCAGCAGCACAGTTTTGCCCTTTGAAGCTGCGTTGGTGATAACCTTTTGACTTGTTCACTTAACTAACATGGACCTTGCAGAGTCAATTTCAGCAGCATGTCCGCCTGTCAGTTCTGTGCCTGACAGGGTTGGTTGTGCCTGAGCGTGCAGTCGCATCAGAGTATAACTGGGTGAGATACACAGTGGAGCATTTAAACCCCGCGGAACAAAGCCTTGGTCACTGTCTGCTCCCAGTCGCTGTCGTTCACCTCTCACTGCCTGTCTGTCTGTGGACTGAGGGAATTGTTCACCTCTCACTGCCTGTCTGTCTGTGGACTGAGGGAATTCTGTGTCAAAGCAACCCCTCCGTTGCCCAAGGCCGGCTTTCATAAAACATAACGTCTCAATCCGCTCAATCAGGTGCCTGTTCAGTGTTACAGGCTGCTTGGCTGCGCTGCCACCAGCTGGGAACAAAGACAAAGGAGCTGTTCTCAGCCGGCACATGGAACGTGTTTCATTATATAGTGCGTGTGAGTGTGCGTGTGTGTGTATGTGTGTGCGTGTGAGCGTTCATGCACGTGCGTACATGTGTGTGTGTGTGCGTGCGAGTGTGCTTGCGTGTGAGTGTGTGTGCGTGTGTGTGAATGTGCGTGCGTGTGAGTGTGCATGCGTGTGTGTGTGCGTGTGTGCACGTGAGTGTGTGTGCATGTGTGCGTGTGTGCCTGCATGTGAGTGTGCGTGCATGAGTGTGCGTGTGCTTGCGTGTGAGTGTGTGTGCGTGTGAGTGTGCATGCATGTGTGTGCGTGCGTGTGTGCATGTGAGTGTGTGTGCATGTGAGTGTGCATGTGTGTGTGCGAGTGTGCATGCATGTGATTCTGATTCACACCAGACTGATTCCTGGGATGGCACGACTTCCATATGAAGAAAGACTGGATAGACTCGGCTTGTACTTGCTGGAATTTAGAAGATTGAGGGGTGATCTCATAGAGACTTACAAAATTCTTAATGAGTTGGATAGGCTAGATGCAGGAAGATTGTTCCCGATGTTGGGGAAGTCCAGGACAAGGGGTCACAGTTTAAGGATAAGGGGGAAGTCTTTTAGGACCGAGATGAGAAAATCGTTTTTCACACAGAGAGTGGTGAATCTGTGGAATTCTCTGCCACAGAAGGTATTTGAAGCCAGTTAATTGGCCATATTTAAGAGGGAGTTGGATGTGGCCCTTGTGGCTGAAGGGATCAGGGGGTATGGAGAGAAGGCAGGTACGGGATACTGAGTTGGATGATTAGCCATGATCATATTGAATGGCGGTGCAGGCTCGAAGGGCCGAATGGCCTACTCCTGCACCTAATTTCTATGTTTCTCTGTTTCTCTGTTTCTGTGTGTGTGTGTGTGTGTGCGTGTGCGTGCGTGTGAGTGTGCGTGTGTGTGTGTGTGCGTGCATGCGTGTGCGTGCGTGTGTGTGTGTGCGTGTGTGCGTGCGTGTGTGTGCGTGCATGCGTGTCTGCATGCATGCGTGTCTGCGTGCGTGTGTATGCGTGTGTGTGTGTGCGTATGCGTGCGTGTGTGTGTGCGTGTGTGCATGCGTGTGTGTGCGTGTGTGAGTGTGTGTATGCATGTGCGTGCGTGTGTGTGTATGCGTGTGTGTGCGTGTGCGTGTGTGTGTGTGTGCGTGTGTGTGTGTATTCGTGTGTGTGCGTGTGTGTGTGTATGTGTGTGTGCGTGCGTGTGTGTGTGCGTGTGTGTGCGTGCGTGTGTGTGTGTATGCGTGTGTGTGCGTGCGTGTGTGTGCGTGCGTGCGTGTGTGTGCGTGTGTGCGTGTGTGTGTGTGCGTGCATGCGTGTGTGTACGTGTGGGCGTGCGTGTGTGTGCGTGTGTGTGTGTGCGTGCATGCGTGTGTGTACGTGTGGGCGTGCGTGTGTGTGTGTGCGTGTGTGTGTGCGTGCGTGTGTTTACTGGAAAGTGGCGAGGTGGCCGGGCACCAGCCCGCTGTCCCGTCAAGCCTATCGTCATGATCCGATCCAGAGGATGAGGGTTCACCTCAGGATGAAGGGGAGCACAGTCCCCACTCCAGGTCCCCTGCTGTTGGACGAGTGGGATTCAACCCAACACCATCCATGAAGAAGGACCACAAAATGCTGGAGTAACTCAGCGGGGTCAGACCATCATGCAAACCAACCCACCTTCCGTTGAGGAATGGTCTTGACCCGAAACATCACACATTCCTTCTCTTCAGAGACGCTGCCTGTCCCGCTGTGTTACTCCAGCTTTTTGTGTCTCCCTTCCATTGACCTCAGCTGCACTTCACGTTGCCTCGGTAGGGCCACCAGCACGGTTGGTCAGTACGGGTGCAGGAGAAGGAAGTTAGGAGGGAGAGCCATGATCAGCCATGATGGAATGGAGGAGTAGACTTGATGGGCAGAATGGCCTAATTCTGCTCCTATCTCTTGACATGAGCATAAACAAGGATCAGTCTCACCCCCGTCACTCTCTCTTCTCTCCTCCCCATCAGGCATGAAGTACAGAAGTTGAATATACACACCCCCACATTCAGGGACAGTTTAGTCCCAGCTGTTATCAGGCAACTGAACCGTCCTCTCACCAGCTAGAGGGCTCCCATCCACCTCATTGGAGACCTTTGAACCACACCTCATTGGACTTTATTGGACTTCAATGTGATATCTTTGCGCTAAACGTTGCATCTCTTATCTGTTATCACTGCGGGAATCTTGATTACATTCGGAAGTGGCTGCGCAGCGTGGCAGCTGCAGCTCACATGCAGTCCATCTGATTTTTTCTTTTTTTTTGTCTTCTTGTATCTGTTTTAGTTGGAATTTTGGTTTGTTAGGTTGTGTTTTGTGTGTGTGTGTGTGTGTGTGTGGGGGGGGGGGGGGGGGGGGGGGGGAGGGGGGGGGGAGAAACAAGGTTTTGGTCTCTCCCTTCGGGGGGATGCGACCTTTTCTTGTCGTGTCCCCTGTCACCGTCTCCGTCAGTGCTGAGGCCTAACGGCGGAGCTGGCAGAGCACCGGAGCTGTGGTGAGCGTTCAGAGCTGCAGCGTTCCAGCGGCGGCAGCGGCCCGGCTTCAGAGCTCCGGTGCTCCAGCGGCGTTCCAGCGGCGGCCCGGCTTCAGAGCTCCGGTGCTCCAGCGGCATTCCAGCGGCGTTCCAGCGGCGGCCCGGCTTCAGAGCTCCGGTGCTCCAGCGTTCCAGCGGTGGACCCTGATTCAGAGCTGTGGCGGGGTTCCAGCATTCCGGCGACGGCGGTGGCGGCAGCCCGGCTTCGGAGGCTCGGCCGCGGGCCTAGTGGACGGCAACATCGGAGTCCTGGATCGCCTCAGCGCAGAGGGAGAACAAGAAGGGAAGAAGACAAAGACTTTAAGACTTTTGCCTTCCACCACAGTGAGGAGGAGGTGCCTGGTGAACTCACTGTGGTGGATGTTAAATATATGTTTATTATGTGTTTTTTTTAAATTTATTATATGTTATGACTGCAAGGTAACAAATTTCGTTCAGACCGAAAGGTCTGAATGACAATAAAGGAATCTAAGTCTAAATCTAAGTCTAATCTTTTCTTTGACCGGGTAGCAGACAAACAGAAGCTGCATGTGACATTAATAAACAAAACTAAACTAAACATGGACAGGCGACGTTACGGGTCAGAACCCCTTTTTCAGACCGCTGAGTTACTCCAGCATTTTGTGCCTATCTTTGGTATAAACCAGGGTCTGCAGTCTCGCGTTTCTAAAGCTGCAAGTTGCTTGTTGCCATCAATGTTGCTCTATTGCTGCTCCATACGCTTTGAATGGCTTTGAGGGACTAAAGTGCTTACACATTTACAATTTATGACGGGCAAACTGCTGGAGCTGTTGGGAGACTGTTCTTGGAAGGGGAGTTAATAGGGGATTATGTCATGGTGTGTGTACATCGCGGAGAGAGATCGGACAGATATGCTGCTGCTCCTGACTGTCTCCCTGTGCTAGTGCGGCAGGCTCTGATGAAGATTATACTTCTCAGAGACTGCATTGAAAGAGTCTAGAGGGTTTAATTATCATGTAATGAAACGAGACAATGAAGACAATTCTTACTTGCAGCTGCACAACAGGTCTGCAACTACTCATAATTAACACGATGAAACAAACAATACCCAATAGCAGTGTGGAATAAAAAACCTAAAGCCCACATGCAACCAAGACAGTTCGTAGTTCGAAGTTGAGTCGGTGTTTGTCGTGTTCAAGAGCCTGGTGGTTGTTGGGAAGAGGCTGTCCCTGCACCTGGAGCTCACTGTTTTCAGACTCCTGCACCTTCTTCCCGAGGGTAGGAGCGAAATTTGAGTGTGGCCAGGGTGGTGTGGGTCCTTGATGATGCTGGCTGCCTTTCTGAGGGAGCACCTCCAATAGATCCCTGTGAAGGTGGGGAGGTCCGTACGTGTGACGGACCGGGCAGTGTTCACCCACCTGTGCTCAATGTAAACTATACCTCACTGGCCCTCAAAGTTAGTTTCCCATTTGTTACCTCATCATTCTGAACACTGGAACTAAAGGGCCTGTCCCACTTACACGACCTTGGCTCGCAAATTACGCGACCTCGTGGTGGCTTGAGGAGTACGGGCACCGTATGGCCGCGCGGGGCCGGTCCCACTTAGAAGCGCAGAGTTGTGCGGGGCTGGTCCCGACATCGCGCGGGGCTCCGAAAATCTGACTGTGTCCGAAATCTTTGCGCGCCAACGTCCTGTCGGCACGCAGGCGCATTGCGGTCGTGCGCAACGTCTTGACGTCGTACGCGTAGCGCGTGGCGCTGCGCGATGGCGCCGCCGTCCGGTGTGGCGTTGCGTGATGACGTCACCGCCCGACGCCGAGCGATGCCCAAATTCAGTCGGCCCGCCTCCTGCCCAGCTGATTGGTAAGTATGACGCAAATGACGTCACGCGTGAACTTAGCGCGAACTTCGCGTGAACTCCGCTTCCGATTGGTCGCACCAAACGCATGCAATCGCACGCAAGTGGGACAGGCCCTTAAGTGAATGACATCACTGACGGCGTGGTAGTGTAGCAGGTAGTGCTGCTCAGTCACAGCTCCAACAACTTTGATTAGTACGGGTGTCAGAGGTTATGGGGAGAAGGCAGGAGAATGGGGTTAGAGATAGACCAGCCATGATTGAATGGCAGAGTAGACCTAACGGGCTGAATGGCCTATTTCTGCTCCTATCACTTATGATCTTATGATCTTATGAACCCCCACCCCAGGTTCGATCCTGACGTCGGGTGCTCCCGGCACATTCTCCCTGTGACCGCGTGGGTTTCCCCTGGGTATTCCCAAAGTCCCAAAGACATGCCGGTGAGTCGGTTAAATGACTGGTGTAACTTGACCAGGTGGATAGCAAAATATTCCAAGAGGAGTTGATGGGCAGGTAAGGGGGAATTATTTACTGGGGCGCAGGGAAATAAAAAGGGTTCCCCTTCCCCCCCCCAACACCTTCCACCTACATTCCTTCCTCTGGCTTCACATTTCACTCCTCTTCTCTCCTTATCTCTTTATCACACAACGTTTTTGCCTTTTCATCTCTGGACTTTGGCCGAACCACCTGCCGATCAAAAGCCCACTCGTCCGTATCTGTCGGTCGAGAACACGGCGCCAAGAACAAGGAGGGTCCCGGCGTGCGGGGGAGCGCCGAGAACAAAGAGGGGCCTTTGGGGACCACATTGAATACTTTGTAACCGTGTCAGCGCCCTATACATGGCGACCCTTTGCATGCTTTGTGTATGGTACGTAAAACAAAGAGTTTCACTGTGACTGTGAGAATAAAATACCAATCAAACAATCAACCTATCCATCTTCTCAGAGATGCTGCCTGACCTGCTGAGTTAAGGGCCTGTCCCACCAGCATGCGACTGCATGCGGCCAGCGCGACCTAACGTGGTCGCTTGAGCCGTACGGCCTCGCGGGGCCGGTCCCACTTTGATCAGCGGAGCCGTATGGAGTTGTCCGGACATCGCGCGGGGCTCCGAAAAACTGACACTGTTCAAAATCCCGCGCGGCCGACAGGCCCGCAACCGCATCGAGGCCGTACGCAGCGTCTCAACGCCGTACGCAGCGTCTTGACGCCGTACGCCTAGCGCGTGGTGTTGCGTGATGACGTCACCGCCCGACGCCGTGCGACGTCCAAATTCACTCGGACCGCCTCCTGCCCTGCTGATTGGTGAGTATGATGTCGGGACCAGCCCCGCACAACTCCACCACGTTTGGTCGCGCTCGCCGCATGCGGTCGCATGCTGGTGGGACAGGCCCTTTACTCCAGCACTTTGCCACATTTCTTGTAGGCTAGCATCTGCGGCTGCTGGCATCTACAAAGGAAGGGGTGGGTGGGTGGATGGGGGGGTGAGACAGCCCAGCTGAAAGCCAGCACACACCCCATGGGAATTCTACGAATGATCCTAACTGAGCCAGAATTCTATCTGAGATTTAACTGCAGCTCTGTTTTAAAATACTTCAGATAAAACTGGATCGCATCATGCAAGAGGTGACAGGAAACAGTTGCAGAGGGGGGAAAAAAAGCATAGATTAAGTTCAAGCAGAGATTTTGTCAATTTAAATAGCATTTGCTATTTTTAAGCTTGAAGTGTGACTGTTTAATAGGCACTCCCAGCACCTCAATGGCCAGACCCACACTTGCAAACATTGCAGACTTGTTTCTCAGACTTGTTTGTACAAAATTAACTACAAACTTGGCCAACGTTAAATACAACCTTACTGACCGTGACCGTACACATAATGGCTCATTAACTGATTAATACTCCTTTGCAGTCATAGAGTGATAACAGTGGGGAAACCTGCCCTTTGGCCCAATTTGCCCACACCGACCAACATGCCCCATCTACACTAGTCCCACCTTGGCCCATATCCCCCTAAACCTGTACTATCCACGCGCCTGTCCAAAATGTCTCTTAATGTTGGGATAGTTCCTGCCTCAACTACCTCCTCTGGCAGCTCTTTCCATATACCTATCGCCCTCTGTGTAAAAACAGTTACCCCTCAGTTTCCTATTAAATCTTTACCCCTCACTATAAACCTATGTTCTCTGGTTCTCGATTCCTCTACTCTGGGCAAAAGATTCTGTGCATTTATTCCATCTATTACTATCTATTACAACCACAGCAAAGGTTCAGACTAATTCTTGACATAAAATGTGGACAAAAGGATCACTCACATCTCTTCTGAAAGATAACATTAAATGGTTATGTGATAGGAGCAGATTTAGGCCATTCGGCCTATCAAGTCTACTCCGCCATTCAATCACGGCTGATCTACAGTACCTCTCCCCCCTAACCCCATTCTCCTGTCTTCTCCCCCCGATAATCCCTAACAGCCGTACTAATCAAGAATCCATCTCCGCCTTAATAATATCCATTGACTTGGCCTCCACAGCCTTCTATGGCAAAGAATTCCACAGATTCACCACCCTGTGACTAAATTAATTCCTCCTCATCTCCTTATTAAAAGAACTTCCTTTAATTCTGAGGCTATGACCTCTAGTCCTAGACTCTCCCACTAGTGGAAACATCCTCCCCACGTCCACTCGATCCGAGCCTTCCACTATTCGATAAGTTTCAATGATGTTCCCCCTCATCCTTCGAAACTCCAGCGAGTACAGGCCCAGTGCCGTCAAACGCTCATCATATGTTAACCCTGTCATTCCTGGCAGCATCCTTGTAAAAGATGCCAGCATCTAATTCCTACGTGGATTCATCCGCGGGGGGAAGAGGTTATGAATTGACCCGTACAATGTTGTGGGATGTTTGAAATGTGGGGAAGTTGGTAAATAGTCTATTCTATTCCTACGAAGGGTCCCGACCCGAAACATCATCTGTCCATTTCCCTCCACGGATGCGGCCAGACTTGCTGAGTTCCTCCAGCACTTTGATTCTAGCATCTGTGGTCTGGTGCACCTGAATAAGTTGGAAAAGAAGATAGACACAAAATGCTGGAGTATCTCAGCGGGTCAGACAGCATCTCTGGTGAAAAAGAATAGGTGACGTTTCGAGACGAGAACATTCTTCGGACTGATGGGAACGATCTGTTTAAGCATATAGATTATGAGAATATGTAAAATTATGAGAGGCATGGATAGGGTAGACAGTCAGAACCTTTTATTCCCAGCATGGAAAAATCAAATAGCAGGGGGCATTAGTTTAAGGTGAGAGGGGTGAAGTTTAAAGTGAGCGGGGTAAGTTTTGTTTACACAGTGCGTGGAAGTGTGTTGCCCTGATGGTGGAGGGTGTTGTAAGAGTGACTTTCAAAGTCCAACGATAGTAATATTACAATGGCATCCATAGTTCAATAAAACAGTATGTCTTATTGCAGGAGTTAAAGGTTAAAGCCACTGCGTTTTAGTGTGATGTTGTTTCATAATTGTTATTTTAGTATTCGATGAGGAAGAAACAGAGGAAGGAGAATTAGAGCCAAATAAGGCAGAAGAAAAATAAAATGAAATGGATTGGATCAAGAGAGAAAAAAAGATGGTAAAGTGAGTACAACTGAAATCAAAGGTTAAAATGTTGATTTTGAAATCTTTAAAATGCTCGTGTCTCTGCATGAAGGAAATGGACAGGATGTCGCTCAGTTTCAAAAGCTACACTGGTGATGCGAAACCTCACGTGGCTGGTCTGACGTCACCCGGCTGGATCAGGGTGGTCTATCGTTATCCTGTACTCCCCAGGCTAGCTGGACCCACCCTTGCCTCGTCTTTCCCCATCTAATCCATCTTAGTCTGGCCATACACATATACACACATTATATATGTATGTGTGTGTGTGTGGTGTGTGTGTATGTTTATTTATATATATATATATATATATATATATATATATATATATACCCGTCTATAGAGGAAGGATCTGCAGATGCTGGTTTAAACTGAAGGTAGACACAAAAAGCTGGAGTAACTCAGTGGGACAGGCAGCATCTCTGGGGGGACAGAATGGGTAACGTTTTGGATCTCGACCCGAAACATTACCAGGAGATGCTGCCCGACCTACTGAGTTACTCCAGCACTTTGTGTCTTTTCCATTCTTTTTAAGCGGCTCCTATTCTGGGCCAGAGAGGTCCATTACATTAATGTTTATTACACCGAGCTTATTTAATGTGAAAAAACGACTAATTCACGAAAACTAGCAGAGTTGAAGAGTGAGGGGGGTGTTTCTGCGAGGGGCGTGCCACATTGAGCAGAACACCTGGACATACGTGATTCATGCCTCCGCTCATCCCAGAGCTCACCAACCACCTCATCCATCTATGACCCTGAGGTGAGGTGAGGCAGATCGAGGGAGGCTGGCGGCCACTCTGGCCTGAGGGTTCTGAGGTGGGACTGACGGGGATCGAGAATCCGACAAGGCCGGGGATGTCAGGCTGGGCAGGTGAGTGCTTGGGTCACCCGCCAGATGCTCGGACGACAGCTGTTATCTAATCTGTTGATCACAATCTCGCCGCTAACCCTCTGGTATTTTTCCGCCAGGAGCAAGCCAGTTTTGCAAAATGCATGCGTCTGGCGAGGCTCAGAAGAAGGAATGTCTTACGGCCTCATGTTTGGCACACTATATCCACGCCATTCAAAGAACGTAGAACAGTGCAGCACAGAAACAAACCCTTCGGCCCACAGTGTGTGTGTCAAGCATGGAGCCAAGTTAATATCCTCAGCCTGCAGGTGATCCTTGACGTTCCGTATCCACGATGCCGACCAACTCTTACCCGCCTTCACATCTTCCATATCTCCCCCATTCCCTGCGCTTCCATGTGCCGATGCAAAAGTCTCTGGAACACCATTATTGTTTCTGTCTCAAGCACCAACCCAGCAGCGCGTTCCAAGCACTCACCACCCTCCATGTAAAATATTGCCCTACACATCTCCTTCAATCTTTCGCCCTCTCACCTGAAATCTATGCCCTCTAGTCTTTGATATTCCCATCCGAGGAAAAAGGGTCTGGCTGTCTACCATGTCTATGCCTGTTATAACTTAATATACTCCTATCAAGGGGGTGCGGGTTGGTGATATCTTACGAGATGCGATTTTTTTTTCCGCATCGTACCTCCGTCTGCACTGTGGCCTAACATCGAGGAGTTGCCGACCTTTGCTGGAGACTGACCGGGAGCTCCACTGCAGGAGCCTGCGGACTTAACATCGTGGAGCCCGCAATCCCTTTGCCAGGGATCGACGTCTGAGCTCTACCACGGGATCACTTAACATCGCAGAGCTCGCGGTCTCTGGTTAGAGACTGAACCGCAGGAGCTTCGACCGCCCCGCCGCCGGTGAAAAATGAGGGAAGAAGATTAGACTTGATAGCTTTCCATCACAGTGGGGAATGCAGGGGATCCTCTGTGGTGGATGTTTATGTTAACTTTTATGTAGTTGTGTGTCTTGTTGTTTTTTTAGTATGGCTGTATAGTAACTCGTATATCACTGTACCTTAATTGGTATAAGTGACAATAAAAGCCCTTTGAAACTGAACTATTTTGCATTAATATTGTTCTTGTTTATTTATTCAAATTTTATTTGTGTTTGTTTTATTATGTTATCTATCGAGGTACTGTATTTGCTGCGAGTAAGGACTGCAATGAACCCTCTCGGTACATGCTGTATTTTAATTAGACACTCTTGCCTCTTGCCTGATAGAGCATCTCCTCCCAATGACACCCCACAGAACATGCCTAAACTCCAGTATCCTCCATCAAGCCTTTCCAGATGACCACAGGAAATAGGAAAGCAGTATCTTCTCATCATTCAGGTTGCAGATACAGCATTCTGCAAGACAAAACGGATGCACCAACTGACCACAAAATGTTCAACTGTGACTCAGTGGTCTCATTATGCGCAGAAAGATTTTAGTTCAGAGAATTTAGTTTAGAGATACAGCATGGAAACAGGCCCAAAGATAGACACAAAATGCTGGCCTAACTCAGCGGGTCAGGCAGCATCTCTGGAGAGAAGGAATGGGTGACGTTTCGGGTCGAGACCCTTCTTTAGACTCTGAAGAATCTGAAAGACTCAGTCTGAAGAAGGGTCTCGACTTGAAATGTCACCCATTCCTTCTCTCCAGAGATGCTGTCTGTCTTGCTGAATTACTCCAACATTTTGTGTCTATCTTTGGTTAAATCAGCATCTTCAGTTCCTTCATACGCATGAATACAGGCCCTTTGGCCCACCGTATCCATGGCGACCTGTTCACAATAACTCTACATTATTCCACGTTTTCATCCACTCCCGACACACTGCGGGGCAATTTACAGACAATCCATCCCCAAACCTGTACGTCTTTGGGATTTGGGTGGAAACCGGAGCATCCGGATGAAACCCACGCGGTCATAGGGAGAACGTGTAAACTCCACACAGACAGCACCCGAGGTCAGGATTGAACCTGGATCCCCGTCACTGTGAGGCGGCAGCTCCACCAGCGTGTCGCTCCATTTTGAGACAGGATGAACCATGTTGGAGAGAGCGTGCGTCCGCAGATTTCTAAACCTTGCTTGTGTTCACTGCTGCATGGGGAAAGCCTCTCGCATCTTGTCGAACATTTCAGCTGGAGTGAAATCTGATCCTGAGCCATTATGGAGCTGATAGTGCTGTGGACGGGTAATCCAGGGTCAGACATCCAGCTGCCGGCCTCAGCCTCACAGTCTGGATGTTTGTCAAAGACTTGTTGTTGACTCTACACAGGGGAGAACTGAGAGAGGGCTGGCTTCTACAGCCCACCGACACTTACCGGGAAAAGTGTAGTTCAAGTTTAGAGATACCGAATGGCAACAGGCCCTTCAGCCCACCGAGCATCGATCAACCATTCACACCAGTTCTATGTTTAGGAGTTGCTGCCTTACAGCGCCAGAGACCCGGGTTCGAACCCGACCACTTTCTCATCCACTCCCTACGCATTAGAGACAATTTACAGAGGCCAAATTAATCTGCAAGCCCACACATCTTTTGGATGCAGGAGGGAACTGGAGCACCCGAAGGAAACTCATGCAGTCAATAGACAATAGACAATAGACAATAGACAATAGGTGCAGGAGTAGGCCATTTGGCCCTTCGAGCCAGCACCGCCATTCAATGTGATCATGGCTGATCATCCCCAATCAGTACCCCGTTCCTGCCTTCTCCCCATATCCCCTGACTCCGCTATTTTTAAGAGCCCTATCTAGCTCTCTCTTGAAAGCGTCCAGAGAACCTGCCTCCACCGCCCCTTGAGGCAGAGAATTCCACAGGCTCACCACTCTCTGTGAGAAAAAGTGTTTCCTCGTCTCCGTTCTAAATGGCTTACTCCTTATTCTTAAACTGTGGCCCCTGGTTCTGGACTCCCCCAACATCGGGAACATGTTTCCTGGCTCTAGCATGTCCAAGCCCTTTACAATCTTATATGTTTCAATGAGATCTCCTCTCATCCTTCTAAACTCTAGAGTGTACAAGCCCAGCTGCTCCATTCTCTCAGCATATGACAGTCCCGCCATCCCGGGAATTAATCTTGTAAACCTACGCTGCACTCCCTCAATAGCAAGAATGTCCTTCCTCAAATTAGGGGACCAAAACTGCACACAATACTCCAGGTGTGGTCTCACTAGGGCTCTGTACAACTGCAGAAGGACCTCTTTGCTCCTATATTTGATTCCTCTTGTTATAAAGGCTTTTGTTATAAAGTCACAGGGAGAACGTGCAAACTCCACACGGACAAGATTGAACCTGGGTCTCTGAAGCTGTGAGGCAGGGGCTCTACCAGCTGTGCCACGGTGCTGTCCACACAAGCTTGGAGCAGTGGGTTTCAAAGGCCATTTGACAGCGAATGAGGGAAACTATCGATCAGTGGCAGGAGGACAGCAAGTAAAGGGGTTCAGTGAAAGGCCGAGGGGTGGAGGGCAGATGTGTTCGCGCATTGCCAGGCATTGTCACCTGGGCCTTGCTGCATGAGTGGATTCAATAGAAGCCTCAATCAGGGACTTGAAGACTGGTTGAAGAGGGTAAAACGTGTTGGGTTGTGGAGAGAGAGCGGGGGGGGGGGGGGACTGACTGCATTGTGTTGCCCCACGCTCGATGGACCGAGTGGCCTGCTCCTGTGCTGTCCCACTGGACGAGTCAATGAAGATAAACTATCACCCACTTGTGTCGTGCTCTCTCAGTGCCTCTCGCAATGTTATCCTGCAAGGCTTGGCAAGAAGGGAGGGCTGGTCATGCATCTCTGCAGGTTGGGTCACCATTAAACACAGGAGGAAGCAATGGAGGCTTCTGACTGCCCCGGCTGAGGGTCAGATACCAACATGAACATAGGCAGTTCAGCCCTCTCCCTCTGTCACCTTACTGAGACCAGCTTTGTACCTGGCTGTTATGCTTGTCATCTAGTGACAGTGTGGAAAATGGCCCTTTGGCCCAACTTGCCCACGCCGGCCAACACGTCCCAGCTACACCCGCCTGCGCTTGGTCCATATCCCTCCAAAACTGTCCCATCCATGTAATTGAGATTCGATGGGCCAAATGGCCTAATTCTATTCCTGTGTCTTATGGTCTAATTCCTTCCTGGGATGTGAGTGCCAGTGGCAGCGTTAGCACTAATCCTTCCAGCTGGGGCAAGCTAGGAGGCGCAGGCCACATTGGTGGGGTCCAGCCCCATATGAAGCCAGGCGGGGACACGTTTGACCTCAGTCACTGTTGTACACCCCACCCTCACCTGTATCCACCTATCACTTGCCGGGCTTTGTCTCACCCAAACCCCGTTCACGGTTTTCTCCCCTCCACTACAATCAGCCTGAAGAAAGGTCCCGTCCTGAAACGTCACCTCTCCTTGTCCTCCAGAGAAGCTGTGTGACCTAATTAGTTACTCCAGCACTTTGTGTCTTCCTTTCTAACCCGGCGTCTGCGGTTCCTTGTTATCATTCTTCACAGTCACTGTTGTTAGTGCAACCCTTTTAACTCTACATTCTTCACGGACAGAATCTGCGTTCCACGGCTCCCGAGGGATTTGACGTAAAGCTTCGGGATCGTTGCCCAGATCAAGAGGTCGGCCACCATCTCATCAGGGGCGATCAGGGACAGGCAATACATTTTTTGGTTAGTTTAGTTTTAGAGATACAGCACGGAAACAGGCCCTTCGGCCCACCAAGTCTGCACTGACCAGCGATCCACCACACACTAGGGACAACTTACCTTTTCACCAAGCAAATTAACCTACAAACCTGAACGTCTTTGGAGTGTGGGAGGAAACCGAAGATCTTGGAACCCACACAGGTCATGTACAAACTCCGTACAGACAAGCCCCCGTGGTCAGGATCGAACCCGGGTCTCTGGCGCAGTAAGGCAGCAACTCTGCCGCTGTGACGCTGGTAGGGCTCAGCTGTACCTGCTCTTCATCCAACCCCAAGTTCTTCATGTGGGGTTGACACGTTTCATGTGAGCTACATCTCATTATCCTGTCAGGATACATCCAGGAGATGACTTGATTTTCCAGACCTTTAATTTGCCAGTGATTCACTGTGTTATTATGTTAAAAAAAAAAAGAGAGACTGCAGATGGTGCTTTATACCAAAGATAGGCACGAATTGCTGGAGTAACCCAGCGGGTCAGGCAGCATCTCTGGAGTTTGGGGTCGGGAAACGTCACCTTTCCATGTTCTCCAGAGCTGTCACCCGATCCGCTGAGTTGCTCCAGCATTTTGTGTTATTCACTGTGTTATTATCTTATACTATGCAGCATTTCACACAGCTAACAACTCAATTTCAAAATTCAGAAAAACACTTCAAATTGGACACCAACTGATTTTTTTTACAATTTGGTTAATTTAGCTTGGGTCAGTTTAGAGATACAGCGTGGAAACAGGTCCTTCAGCCCATGAAGCAGTTACACGCTAGTTTCTCCCTACACACTAGGGACAATTTAAGAGGCCAATTGACTTACAAACCTGTACTTCTTTGGAATGTGGGAGGAAACCGGAGCTCCCGGAGAAAACCTACACGGGCACAGGGAGAACATACAAACTCCATACCGACAGCACCCGTAGTCGGGATCGAATCCAGGGTCTCCGGCATTCTAAAGGGCCTGTCCCACTTTCATGACCTAATTCACAATCCTTTTTTACTCGTGGACATTTTTCATCATGCTAGAAAAAACGCCCCGACCTACTTGATTCCACGAGTACCTACGACTAGCATCACGGCCTTCTACGACCTACCTACGACCTCGTGACGACCATGCTGCGAGTATGAGTCAAGGGCAAACTCGGCAGAAGTCGTGAATTAGGACGTGAAAGTGGGACAGGCCCTTAAGGGAGCAACTCTGCCACTGCGCCACAGTGCTGCCCCAGGGACTGGGCTTGACCAGGGCCGATAGATGTAGGGGTGATGGTCTTTCAGACCACGGGTCACAACATCAAGGTGATGGACAGAGATGAGAAGAAATCTCTGTCAGGGCTGGTGAACCTTTGGAACCCCCTACACATCCTGGCTCTGGCTCACTCACCGAGCGTGTGTGTACATACTCGGACGGGTACAATGGACAGGATGCTTTAGAGGGATGTGGGTCAAACGCAGGCAAATAGAATCATGGAGTGATAGTGTGGAAACAGGTCCTTCGGCCCAACTTGCCAACATGTCGGGAAAAGCTTAGACAGGGCATCTTGGTCAGCATGAGCGAGTTGGGCTGAAGAGCCGATTTCTGTGCTGTATGAATAACACTCTATAACAGAGAATATAAATAATGTATATTTATAATGCAGCCTGAAGTTAGGGGAATTATGTAACATCGATTTCATGCAGAGAGGCGGTGCTCAATTAAAAGATCAGATCTGATTGAATAGTGGACTATTTACAAGGCCTAGATCGAACATAAAACATTGAACGGTGCAGCACAGCCGCTGACTGGCCCATCGGCACACAAAGTCTGTGTCGATCGTGATGCCCTATCTTCAGAAACAAGCAACTGATGATGCTGGTTTACACAAAGCACTGGGGTAACTCAGCGGGTCAGGCAGCATCTGTGGAGAACATGGATAGGTGACGTTTCGGATCTGGTCCCTTCTTCAGACTGATCGTGCCAATTAGTTCAAAGAAGGATCCCGACCCTAAACATCACCTGTCCATGTTCTCCAGAGAGGCTGCCTGACCCGCAGAGTTACTCCAGCACTCTGTGTCCAACTCTTACCTGCCTGCACGTAGTTCATATCCATCCATAAATGGACAGATAAATGGATGAACAAGTGCAATCTGCTTACAGGAACTTCAAAGCAAGCAGTGAAAGATGTCTCCCGAGCAGAATGCACAGAACTGAAACTACCAGATGCGCTATGAAAAACTTCACGCAGAGATCAGTAAACACCAAAGACCAAATTGGAAATTCTCCACATGGCAACCGTGCTTCCTGTGAACAGTCTGGAGTTTGACGAGCCGCACCAGATCAGTAAATAGTTCACTGTCACAAGGAGCTGAGATAGGGCTGGGACTCCGTGATAGGGAGCGACAGAAGCAGGCGGTGGAAGAGGTGTGCACTGATCGGGAGCAGTCGGCGTGGACTGGAGATGTCGGGGAGTGCTCTCCTAATGGAAGGGGATGTGTTTGTCGAGCGGCCACGGGGTGTGTGCGATGAAGGGCATGTGGCGGCTGGGGACAGAACCCCCCCACCCTTAGGCAGTGGACCAGGTGCTATCCATAGCTGCCTCTGAGAGACCAGGCTACACGTTATGGAGTGACCAGCTGGACAAAGCAGCGGGAAGGCTTAAAAACCAGTGCAGGACCATGCGTCTCTCGCAGCAGGTTGAGCATTAAATGTTTAAATGTTAACGGGAGTATGAAAATGCAGCAAAAACAGTGGTTCTGGCAGCAGCGGCTCCGGCAAGACTACCATTAATCTTGCAAGATTTTTATCGTCTCCTCCAGATGCTACTCGTGGACTACTTTATCGTGGCTTTCAGGAGGTACAGCCGGACAATAACTCATTTACTCTGGAGGAAAACAACTTGAAACGCTGGGGTAACTCAGTGGCTCAGGCAGGCTTTATGGAGAACGTGGATCGGTCACGTTACAAGGAGATTCACAAAATCACGCCATCAAATCTCCCGTCATCCCAGAGCACCGACTGCCAACAAGACAAAATAACGGTCCCTACATCATCAACTCGCTAACTTTCAATAAACTTTGCTTCCAATATCCCCTTTCCCCAAGGACGATAAGGGAATGGGATATGTTCCCACCCAACACACGTGCTGCTCCCGATGATAAGTCATTTAAAAAGGGGATCTCCTCAACTTGGTCAAAAAGGCCCACTTCACAATTTAATCGCTACTCCACTCACTCCGACCTGCGCGAGATAACCACTGATGAGGTGTTTGCGCAGTAATCAACCAGAACCAGAACCATATAACCATATAACAATTACAGCACGGAAACAGGCCATCTCGGCCCTTCTAGTCCATGCCGAGCACTTTTTCTCCACTAGTCCCATCTACCTGCACTCAGACCATAACCCTCCATTCCTTTCCTGTCCACATGCCTATCCAATTTATTTTTAAATGATAAAATTGAACCTGCCTCCACCACTTCCACTGGAAGCTCATTCCACACAGCCACCACTCTCTGAGTAAAGAAATTCCCCCTCATATTTCCCCTAAATTTCTGTCCCTTAATTCTCAAATCATGTCCTCTTGTTTGGATCTTCCCTACTCTCAATGGAAAAAGCTTATCCACGTCAACTCTGTCTATCCCTCTCATCATTTTAAAGACCTCTATCAAGTCCCCCCTTAACCTTCTGCGCTCCAAAGAATAAAGACCTAACTTGTTCAACCTTTCTTTGTAACTTAGTTGCTGAAACCAGGCGACATTCTATTAATTCAGAATTGGTGTACAATTCTGGCAACCAGAATTGTACACATACAAGCCGGGATCCTAAAAATGCAGCTTGTTGCCGCTGCAATGGTCCTTGCTACATTTTAATTAAACAGTACAGCACAGGAACAGGCCCCTCAGCCAGTGCTGAACGAGATGCCAAGTGAAACTAATCTCCTCTGCCTGCATGTGACCCGTATCCCTGCATTACTTGCAGATCCATGTGCCCGTCCAAAAGTCTCTTCATAATGTTCGGGTAAAGCAGATATTAAACTTCACTCGTTGCTAATGAAGTGGGCGCAGAAACACTCAGTTAAGCAGTGCCTGCATCTTTGCTGGCAGAGCTGTGGGGGTCAGGGCTGTGGACCCTGAATAAACTTACAGAATAATGAAAGGCACAGATAGAATGGATGTGGAAAGGATGTGTTTCCACTGGTGGGAGAGTCTAGGACCAGAGGTCGTAGCCTCAGAATTAAAGGGCGCTCTTTTAGAAAGGCGGTGAGGAGGAACTTCTTTAGTTAATCTGTGGAACTCATTGCCACAGAGGGCTGTGGAGGCCAAGTCAGTGGATATTTTTATGGCAGAGATAGACAAATTCTTGATTAGAGCGGGTGTCAAGGGTTATGGGGAGAAGACAAGAAAATTGAATTAAGAGGCAGAGACCAGCCATGATTGAATGGCAGAGTGGACTTGATGGGCCGAATTCCACTCCTATAACCTGTGAACTTGTGACCCAGGTCCAGAGGTGGGATTACACTGGGCAAGTCTTTCTCATCCACCTTGGGCCCAAACAGTCAATATACACCCTCTGTGGAGTGAAGCAGCTGAATCTAAAGCCTCAACATTAATGTCCAACCAGCATGGAGATACAAGGAGTTTCTATTTTAATTCAGTGTAGTTTATTGTCCCGTGTACCGAGGTACATTGCAAAAAGCTTTTCTTGTGTGCTCTCCACCCAGCAGACGATACATGCTTACAATCGATACATTTACAGTGTACAGGCACATAATAAGGGAATAACGCTTAGTGCAAGGTAAAGTCAGCAAAGTCCGATCAAGGACAGTCCGAGGGTCACCAAAGAGGTAGATAGTAGTTCAGGACTGCTCGCTGGTTGTGGAGTTCCAGGGTTGATAATGGAAAGGGGTTAGCATCCCTGCTGTGCACAGCGTCCAGGAAAGGAGCAACGACCATATTGTGCGAACAAAGGAAAGTGCAAAGGACGTCTCCAATCTGGTCAGAAACTAGTGCAAAGCTGGTCCACCATTTGAGGAATATCACCAAAAGACATGCAAATAACTGAACATATTTCTGACTTTTTGCCTCCATATCGTTTTGAATAAAGCGATTACATATTCTATTTTTTGAACCTGCTCCACAAGTGAGAAATGTCGGAAAAATTAAAACCATGTGCATTAGCTATCTAGTTTAGTTTAGTTTAGAGATACAGCGTAGAAACTGGTCCTTCGGTCCACCAAGCTTGCCCCGACCTACAATCACCCTGGACACTAGTTCTACCCTGCACATTAGGGACAATGCACAGAGACCAATTAACCTACAAACCTGCACGTCTTTGGAATGTGGGACGAAACCGGAGCACCCGGAGGAAATCCCCATGGAGAACATACAAACTCTGTTCAGACAGCACCTGTGGTCAGGATTGAACCTGGGTCGCTGGCACTGTAAGGCAGCAACTCTACCACCGTGCCTCCGTGCTGACCCATCCTATGGAGCGGTGCATCCATCTCACTAACCTGGTGTGTGTCATTTACCCGATTTACTTCTGACTCCTGATTCACGGCTACTTCTGGGATGCTTCTTACGTCAACAGCACTGAATTCAGCACCAAACTGGTGCAATCTCCAGATCTGCCGCGGTTACAGGTGCCGCAAGCTGGCTTGGACAAACCTTGCGGGGAGGGGAATGACGTGGCTGCAGTCTGCTCCTGAATATTATCCACTCATCTGCGTCTGGGAGCTAACACCTGGTTATTGGGTGACTGCCACCATTTCCAAAGACTTAACAAGCTGCTGCCTCTCCCAATTATTCGCAGGCGAGATTCACACAATGTGCGGAGCAGACTGTGCCCGGCAGACGTGAAACATCAAGGAATAACTTGTAAATCTAATGCAATTGCCGCTATATTCTCCTTCTCCAATGGAGATTTCAGCAAAGCCACACCCGGACAAGGACCACTGCTGTGTGCAGAGTGGAACCAGGGCCTGTTGGCTGGAAGCAGAGGGGAGGCGCTTGGTTTACTGAGTGGTTGTACAAGCTAGTGGAATTGGCTCCCAGAGGAAGAACAGGGAACATTTAACAAACCCAGAAACCATTAGCGAGGGCCCTGGAGACATGCACTTGAAATCAGAACAGCTTGGGTCCGAACGAGTCTTGGCGCACAGACGAGATGACATTGACCTAATCGGCACCAGCCAGGGACAGTGTTTAAAACAGCACAATACAGGAAAGACCCTTCAGCCTCCATCTCTGCCGAAATGTGATCCAAATCCCTCCATTCCCTGCTTATCCATGTTCCTATCTAAAGGCCTCTTAAGATGCTGCCAGACCTACTGACTGACTCCAGCTTTATGTCTGTATCTCAGGTTTGTAGGTTCATTAGCATCTGTAAATTGCCCCTTGTGTGAAAGATGCTAACCTGGGATAACATCGAGCTGGTGAACGGGGTTTTCAGCGGTCGAACTGGTGTTCGATAGTTGGTCGGCACGGCCTCAGTGGGCCGAAGGGCCTGTTTCCAAGCTGTATCTCTTTTTTTTTTAATCCATATATATATTTTTTTCATTTAGAAGCAACTGTACAAGAATAAAACAGTCGGCAAATAAAATTATACAGTCAATGTACAGCTTCAATTTTAACTTTTTAACTTGGAAATAAAGGAAAAGAACAGAGAGAGAACAAGAGAGAGAAAAAGTGGGAGGTGCAAAGATAGAACCACTAGACGACCAAAGTAGTGTAGCCAAAGCGTGGATGAGAGAAGGGAAGAAAACAAAAGAATGAACAAAAAGAAAAGGAGAGAAAAAAGTGGTGATAAACCTGCCTCTCGTCCTCCCCCACCCACCTCACCCAAGTCTTAGTTGGATTTAAATTAAGTTGTGTTGCCCATACTCTCCTCGTAAGAATTCGGTGAAGGGTGCCCATGTCTTGAAAGATTGATCTGGTTTTTCTGCCATGACTAGTCTAATATTTTCCAGATGTATTGTCTCGGGCATGTTTGTAATCTCTAATGCTGTATCTCTAAACCAAACTAAACGTTTGGCCAAGCAATGCGGCTCCTGACCCCTTGCTCCGCCTGCCTGGCTCCATCTCGCTGGACAGAAGGTAAACTGCGTACCTGTTACACTGGGCGCTTGCAGCTCCTTGGGCGTGGCACTCGCAGGCGGCGCACAGCCCACTGGTGCCGTTGCGGTAAAACCCGTCTGCGCAGTCGCCGCACCGCAGGCCAGAGTACCCAGCGAGACACTCGCACTGCCCCGACGACGCGTTACAGATCGTTTCGTTGGCGCTCCCCGCCACACTGCAGTTACACTGGAACGCTGCGAAGGGAAGAAGGAGATTAAGAGGCTGTTATCTTAATTTTGTCTGCTGTAGATGTAACACAATGCAACAACTGAGAATTGGCGGTAGACAGAAATGCTGGGGAAACTCAGCGGGTGAGGCAGCATCTATGGAGCGAAGGAATGGGTGACGTTTCGGGTCCCGAAAATTTCACCCATTCCTTCGCTCCATAGATGCTCCCTCACCCGCTGGAGTTTCTCCAGCATTCGATCGTTCCAGCATCTGCAGTTCATATAAACATAGAAAATGGGTGCAGGAGGAGGCCATTCGGCCCTTCGAGCCAGCACCGCCATTCAATATGATCATGGCTGAGTTCCTTCTTAAACAATTGAGAATTGGCCGTCAATTAAATCAGTTGGGTAGAAAGGGGTTGTTCTGAGTTTGGCAAATAGTCAAAGGGTGATACCCTTGTTCTACCTTCCCACTTGTTATCAGGCAACTGACCCATCCTATCACCAACTAGAGAACGGTTCTGACCTGCCACCTGCCTCATTGGGTCGAAACGTTGCCTATTTCCTTAACTCCATAGATGCTGCTGCACCCGCTGAGTTTCTCCAACATTTTTGTGTACCTTCGAGTTTCCAGCATCTGCAGTTCCTTCTTAAGCACCTGCCTCATTGGTCACACTCAAACTATCTTTAACTGAGCTACCCTAGGCTAAACTAGTGTGTCGGGTTGCAGATGCTGGTTTCAACCGAAGATAGACACAAAATGCTGGAGTAAAATCAGTGGGTCAG
Organism: Okamejei kenojei; assembly: GCA_035221665.1. NCBI lineage: Eukaryota > Metazoa > Chordata > Chondrichthyes > Rajiformes > Rajidae > Okamejei > Okamejei kenojei. Next base: position 12,740,109 of record CM069163.1, on the reverse strand, counting down.
GCAGCATCTCTGGAGAGAAGGAATGGGTGATGTATCGGATCAAGAGCGTTCTTCACACATAGCTAAACTAAACTAATAGCTGCTTGTGTTTGCACCCTGCTTTGCAGTGAGTTTGGCTGGCCTATAACAATCACGCTAGCTGCGTTTGTCTCCGTAGATGCTGTATGAAGTGCTGAGGATTTCCAATGTTCACTGGATCTGCCTCTCCGTTGGGCAACCTCCAACCCAGCACCAACCAGCCATCGCTCCACCCGAGTGACGCTGTCTGACGAGCCACATAGAGTGCCCAACAGGAGAGAGGCCTGATCAGCAGAGGGCTAGAATGGTGTCGGAAGGAACTGCAGATGCTGGTTTACACCAAAGATAGACACAAAGCGCTGGAGTAACCTGACTCTCAGTCTGAAGAAGGATCTCGACCCGAAACGGATCTCAACCCGTTCCTTCTGTCTCGCTGATTTACTCCAGCATTGTGTGTCTATCTTCAAGGACTAGAATGGTTTGGATTGCCATTGAGTCCTGGCTGTTCCAAGTCTCCCATGGGAAAGCTTGAGCAAGTTTCTGAAGAAGGGTCCCGGCCTGAACCATCACCTGTCCATGTTCTCCAGTGATGCTGCCTGGCTGCTGAGCCACTGTATGTTGAGACCTCTCAAAGTTTCAACATTTTCATTGCAAAGGGCAAGTAAAGTCATGCATCAGAAAGCTCAGCTCATCTACACTGATCCCACACTAATCCACTCTATTGAACTCAAGGACGAGTCTCACCCTGGTCACTCCCTCTTCTCCCCGCTCCCATCAGGCAAGAGGGATAGAAGTGTGAAAACGCACACCTCCAGATTCAGGGACAGTTTCTTCCCAGCTGGTATCTGGCAACTACCACCAACTAGAGAGCGGTCCTGAACTACTTTCAGTTGGGAACCGGATGGAGACGGAATCATTTGCAGGAAACTGGGAATAACAGCAAGGGATTGCGATAAGGACATTGTTGGCCAGTGTAGGCAAGTTGGGTCGAAGGGCCTGTTTCCACACTGTATCAATCTATGACCTGTTAGCAACCAGACGCCAGGCTGAGTGGCCTTCTGTTCTGTATCAACACTATAATTCTGGACGGAAAGTTGGGAGATACAGACTGTTGCATCTCAAGTGAATTGGTGGAAGACAGTTATATAACATTATTGAGTTATAATTACAAATACAGAAGATCAGCATCAAAGTTAATATGTCTCAAATAAGAAAGGAAATCACATTACAGAATTTGATGATTGAACATTCCTTCAACACAATTGCTTCTGTGAAACGAGGATGATATTTAAACAACAGACTTGTGGCAGTGTGGTCTGAATTGTCCGATTTCTGTTCTGCTCTCCCCCTTGTCTCGTGGCGGCCTTCCTCCTACCCTTGCTCCCTCCCCTCTCCAAATTGTTCAGGATCATCTCCATGTGTTTTGGGCTTGGAGCATGTTCATGTGCCTGTCCTTTTGAATATTGGGGAATAACTTTGTCAAGCATTAGTGAGAGCAGTAATGCCCAGTTTCATCGCTGGGCTGCCCACTGCCCAACTTCTGACTGCCCACCTTCTAAGGTGGCACAGTGGCACAGAGGCAGAGAACCAGGTTCGATCCTGGCCACGGGAGCTGTCTGTAAGGAGTTTGTACGTTCTCCCAGTGTCTGTGCGGGGTTTTTTCCCGGGTGCTCCGGTTTTTTCCCGGGTGCTCCCATTCTCCAAGGATGTGCGTCTTTGTAGGCTGATTGCCTTCTGTAAATTGTAAATTATCCCTCGTGTTCAGGATAGTGTTAGTGCTAGTCGATAGTTGACGTAGATTCGGTGGGCCGCAATGTCCAGACATTCCACGCAATGTCTCTTAAAAAGTAAATCTACGCCTCTCATAATTTAATAAACATCTATCAGGTCTCTCCTTAGCCTCGACACTCCTCAGAAAATGATCCCAGTTTGTCCAACTTCTCCACGTAGGCAATGTCCTCCAACCCTCTGGGTTAAGGAAGTTCCGTCTCATCTCTGTACCCTACGATCAGCCCCCCAGCGTTCCCTCCAGGACATGGAAAGGATGTGCTTCCACTGGTTGGAGAGTCCAGGACCAGAGGTTATAGCCTTAGAATTAAAGGGCTCTCTTTTGGAAAGGAGGTGAGGAGGAACTTGGTTAGTCAGAGGGTAGTTAATCTGTGTAACTCATCGCCACAGAGGGCTGTGGAGGCCAAGTCAGTGGATATTTTTACGGCAGAAATAGACACATTCTTGATTACAGGTTTACAACGGGTGTCATGGGTTATGGGGAGAAGGCAGGAAATTTGCAACGACCAGGTTCAGGAATAGCTACTTCCCCACAGCCATCAGGCTATTAAACCTGGCTCGGACAAAACCCTGAACATTAATAATCCATAATCCGTTATTTGCACTTTATTAGTTTATTTATTCATATTTATATAATGGTATATGGACACACTGATCTGTTTTGTAGTCAATGCCTACTGTGTTCTGTTGTGCTGAAGCAAAGCAAGAATGTCATTGTCCTATCAGGGACACATGACAATAAACTCACATGAACTTGAACATCTGAACACTTAAAATGGGATTAGGAGGCAGAGATTAGCCATGATTGAATGGCGGAGTAGACTTCATGGGCAGAATGGCCTAATTCTACTCCAATAACGTGTGAAAGAGTACGCGAGTACTCCCTCCAGTGAATACGGCACTTGTACCCAGTAATACTGCACCTTCCCAAATCCCAACACTTTATCCCTGCAAAATAAATTCAATTGGGAAATCCTGGTCCAGAAGAGGAAGTCCTGTTTTATCTTCTTCCTGATCAGCCGTTCTGCAAAGGTTGTGCCCTTACATTACAAAAAAAAATTGTGTGTAAATTTAGCAGCTCTGCCCAAAATAATTGGCCCCTTGAGCATTGCTGCATTGTGTCGTTTCAGCCCTGGTTCAACGGCAACAACAAATTCTCAGCACCACCTTAAACTGGCGGGAGGAAATCATCCTGACACAGCAGCACTGGAGCAGTCCAAGGGAACGCGTGTCTCTCTCTGGACGCTTCTGTTGCAGGGGAAAATCCGTAACAGCGTGCGGGGTGTATTCACCACCTCACAATCAACTCCGTGTAAACCAAAATCTCTCCAGATACTGCACTTCACTGCTGATGCGCTTCGACAGAGTGAAGCATTTTTATCGCCACAGTCACAGCCCTGTAAGCAGTCCGCTTATTCGAGCGAGTACAGAACTTGAGAGTCATAGCTATATAGAATGCAAACTGGCACTTCGACCCAATTCGTCCATGTCGACCAAGATGCCTCATCTAAAAGCCCTGTCCCACGGTACGAGTTCATTCCAAGAGCTCTCCCGAGTTTGCCCTGATTCAAAATCGGAGATTTACGGTAATGGCCACTCGTCGGTACTCTTCACGAGTCTTCCCGTGCTTACCTGCCGTTAGCGAGTCTTCCCGAGTACCTGCCGCTTGCGTTACGAGCCGCTAAGAGACGTCCCCGAGCTCCGACGTACCTGCTACGTTCATTCTCCGGGCTTGCCACGAGTTTGATTTTTTTCAAACTCGGGAGAGGTCTTGGAATGAACTCGTACCGTGGGACAGGGCCATAGGTTAGTCCCGTTCGCCTGCATTTGGCCCATGTCCCACTTGACATTTCCTTTCCAGATACCCGTCCAAGAGACTTTTAAATGTTGTTATGTACCTGTCTCAGCTACTTCCTCTGCAGTTCCATAAGCCCATCACCCTCTCTGTGAAAAAGTTGTCGCAAAGGTTCTCAGTAAATCTTTCCCCTCCCGCCTTAAACATATCCCGTCTAGTTGTAAAACCGCGAGTAAAAAACTCTCCTCATTCACTCTATTGAGAGTCAACATTTAAGAATGTTCAATTGTCAATAGTGCAGAAACGGAACAATGGACAACGCAATAGTTCCGTCAACACAGTACCAAGACAATTCCTCTCATAACTTTAGAAAATTGCGAAACATTTCAAACTACAATCTTCCTCGTCCCAGCCTTCACCTTCATAAGTGTGACCCGAAACGTTACCTGTCCATGTTCTCCAGGGATGCTGCCTGACCCGCTGAGTTACTCCAGCACTTTGTGCCTTTTTACTTCTTCTCCAAAGCCTCAGACATGAAGATGTGTGGAGAGAACTTGAGACAGCGGTGGTGGTGTCGGGTTACACGAGTGAACCCTCATAATACTGAAGCCCGCTACCCCCAGCACCCAGAGTTGCTGACTCATCATCACTCTTACGAGCATCAAGAAAGACTTATACTGAGGTATCGCCTTCTGGATCCCTTTCCGGGCATCTCATAGCATCTACAGCCAGAAGGAACATTTGAAGGGCAGTCACTCTTAAGGGCCTGTCCCACTGTATGAGATAATTCAAGACTTCTCCCGAGTTTTCCCCTGATTCGAACTCGGAGAATGTCGATAGTGGGTCCGTAGGAGTTCGTGGATGTCTCGTAGCGGCTCGTACGAGTAAAAAGTAACCATTTTTTTCATCACGAGTATTTTTTTACTCGTGGACATTTTTCACAGTGTTGAAAAACCGCCACGAGTTTACCTCATTTCCCGAGTACCTACCGTTACTCGTACCAGCCACTACGTGACATCCGCGTATTCCTACGGACCCACTGCGGACATTCTCCGAGTTCGAATCAGGGGAAAAAGCGGGAGAACTTCTGAATTACCTCGTACAGTGGGACAGGCCCTTTACAATGTAGGAATCACAAAAGTCTGTCTCAATACAGGAACATCGCAAGAAAAGCAAGTGACTAGACACAAAAGGCTGGAGTAACTCTGCAGGTCAGTCAGCAACTCTGGAGATAAGGAGCCTGTTCCTTCTCTCCGGAGGTGCTGCCTGGCCCGCAGAGTTGCTCCAGCCTTTTGAGTCCGTCTTTGGTTTTAAACCAGCATTTGCGGTTCCTCGCTACACAAAGTGACAAGATAATTTGCTTTGCCTAATGTTGACCCAAAGCCAAATGTCGGTCAGGATAACATAGAACACGTGAGGACCCGGTGGGCCGAAGGGCCTGTTTCCACGCTGTATCTGCAACCTAAAGTAAAGTAAATGAAACAATTAGTCCCAACAACTTTGGGAGTGTGGAGATATTCCGAGAGATGAATTAGGATGGAGGTTTAACCATCAGCGGACACAGAGAGCCAACTCACGCACATGAGGAGCGGGGTCAAACGCAGGTAAGTGGGACTAGTGTGGATGGGACATGTATGGGCTGAAGGGCTTGTTTCCACGCTGTAAGACTCTAAGACAGGCTGGAATGACCACCACTGGAAGGATTCTCAGAGGGAGTCATCAAGTGATGCTGACTATTTGGGCCAAGGCTGCTGAGGAACCTGGGAGGGAGGTTGCCAGGTTTAAAATGATCAATAGTAAATGTGGGGAACGTTATGTATGTTTGATGGATTTACCACACGCTGGTCCGCGTGTGGTAAATCCACCAAACATACATAACGTTGGGACTAGATGAGAAGCAGTGTGGATAAGTTGTGCCAAAGTTGTTCAGCCTGAAGAAGGGTCTTGACCCCAAACGTCACCCATTCCTGCTCTCCAGAGATGCTGCCTGTCCCGCTGAGTTCCTCCAGCTTTTTGTGTCCAACATCGATTTAAACCAGCGTGTGCAGTTCTTACCGACGCATCTGGCCTGCTTCCATGCTGTATGACTCCCTCATATTGAACAAAGACCATAATCAGAAACCGGTACCAGCTTGCAGCTTGCTGCCTGGAGAGGCGGCAGAACAGGAATGAAAAGCTTCAACGTCTGACAGTGAAGATGCGGATCGCAGAAATGACCGAGGCACTGCATTTAGAAAAAAGAAGGCTTGTCTTGTCCGATAAACCAGATCAATTTTCCAAAAATATGTCCTCCTTCACAAATTCAAAACCGACGCTAGGGTCGGGTGAGCGGGCGTAGGGAAGGGCGGTGGGATACATCTCCGCTTTTTTCACTTTTTCGTTAGCTCAGGGGTTTTTATTCTTTTATCTTTCGCGTCTTTTTCGAAATTCTTTCCCCTTCTTTCCATTTTTCTTTTTTTCCGATATAAAATGTTCAAACTGAAGCTGCACGACAATCGTATAATTGTTATGTCGATTACTTTCTCCTTGTACAATTGCTTCTAATAAAATAAATATTTAAAAAAAAATAAAGAAAAGCTTCCACGTCTGAATAGAAGACACTTGACCTCTCCTTCCTTCAGCTCCTCTCCTCTGGACGTGATGGGTGTCTGGTGACTGGTATCCAGATATAGTGCTCACTTGCATGCTCATCCTCAGAGAATAAGCACATTTGCTGAGTGGCAGCTATCCTGTGGAGAGGTACTCTTCCACCAAACACGAAATGTCTTCATTCCCAGTCCGATCCACCACTTATAAATAGAGAGCACAATAAGTATTTTAAACTGTCCCCTGATTCTCCAAGCTCCAAGCAAAGAGCACAAAACTTCTGGAAGATTCTCAACAAGCCTCCACTCAATAAAGAGGCACTGGTAGTAGAGCTGCTGTCTCACAGCGCCAGAGACCCAGGTTCAATCCTAAATCCAGGTTTAATGCTTTTTCTGGTAGCCCTTGCTGTCTCCTCCCCTTCTCAGCTCTCCCTCAGCCCTCGGGCTCCTCCTCTGCCTTTCTCCTTTCTTCTCCCCGCCCCCCCCCCCACCCCTCATCAGTCTGAAGAAGGGTTTTGGCCTGAGTCGTTGCCCATTTCCTTCGCTCCATAGATGCTGCTGCACCCGCTGAGTTTCTCCAGCACTTTTGTCTACCTTCAATTCTAAAATCAGGTGTCTGTGCGAAGCTTGCATGTTCTCCCCGTGACCGCGTGGGTTTCCTCCGGGTGCTCCGGTTTCCCGCCACATCTCAAAGACGTGCAGTTTGTAGGTTAATTGGCTTCTGTAAATGGCCCCCCACTGGGTAGGGAGTGGATGAGAAAGCAGGATAACAGAACTAGTGTCAACGGGTGACCGATGGTTGGTGTGGACTCAGTGGGCCAAAGGGCCTGTTTCCATGCTGTATTTAAACTAAACTAAACTAAAATCCCAGGCTGACACTTATGCTACAAGTTGGTAAGGGTCTTACTATAGTCTTGGTTTATTATGATGGAGGCATACAGCATGGAAACAGCCCCTTTGGTGCAACATGTCCATGCCGGTCAAGATACGGCTTCCCATTCTTGTCCCAACTGTCCACGTACGGTCCCTATCCCTCTGAACTTTTCCCATCCACGCACATGCCCAAATGCCTTTTAAATGCTGCTACAATACCTGCCTCATCTACCTCCTCTGGCAGCTGTACCCTCTGGGTGATATGTTGTTGTTTTAATCCAGCTGGTAGGTGCGCTGTTGGAGTAGAGATGGTTCCGATCTTCAGCTCAGGCCATCAGGGTGGATATCGATGGGATTGGTATCTACGAGTGGCCTTCTCTGACACCCCGTAGAGAGTTTTGAGTCTGTGGAATTCTCTGCCTCAGAGGGTGGTGGAGGCCGGTTCTCTGGATACGTTCAAGAGAGAGCTAGATAGGGCTCTTAAAGATAACAGAGTCAGGGGGTATGGGGAGAAGGCAGGAACGGGGTACTGATTGGGGATGATCAGCCATGATCACATTGAATGGCGGTGCAGGCTTGAAGGGCCGAATGGCCGACTCCTGCACCTATTGTCTATTGTATGAGGAGAAATGTCATTACTCAGAGGGTGGTGGATCTGTGGAAGTTATTGACAAGTCAATGGGTATTTTTAAAACGGGAATTGGTAGGTTCTTGATGGGTAAGTGAAGTGCATCATAGGGTATGGGGCGAAGGCAGGAGATGGGGTTGAGAGGGAAAGATAGATCAGCCGTGATCAAATGGCGGAGCGGACTCGATGGGCCGAATGGCATCAATGTGCTCCTCTGCCTTAGAGACATGTCCAAGTGATGTACTGCACAAGCATCAGGTGCAACATGTCTAGGGAGCAGTCCCAGGACTTTTCTCAGCCAGGCCCTCATGGTGAATGACGAGAAGTCCCGCTGGTGAAGTCCCGCCAGTCAGATTGTATGACCGCCCGGCCTCCTGTGTGATCAGAACGCTCGCCCCAGAAAGAGCTGGACTCTGGAGGAGTGATGAGAGCCATCGTCCCTGATATCGCCGCGTCCTTGGACTGACAGCGGCCGAAGCCAGCGGGCGGGAAGGGTGAAATACTCCAGTGTCAGTCGGTCCCTCCTCACACCAACGAAGGTGGTTGTTGTGGATGGTGACAATCAAAAATCCACGCCCCAAGAAATCGTGGAGGAGTTTGAGTCATAGGATTACACTGAGCTTTCCATTCATCTCATCCAGGCTGGCCACTGTAAATTACTCCTACTGTATAGGGGCTGGATGAGAAAGCTGGATAACATAGAACTAATGTATATTGGTGATCAATGGGCCGAAGGGCCTCTTTCCAGGCTGCATCTCTAAACTAAAGTAACAGCTTGCAGCTGTGAGCTCCACCAAAGCCTCGCTCAAACCTGTTTTTGTTGGAAGTTTACTTTGGCCTAAGCTTTGGAGATGCACCGTGGAAACAGGCCCTCGGCCCAGTGAGTCCGCGCTGACCAGAAATAAACCCGTACACTAGCACTATCCTACACACTAGGGACACACTAGGTACAAACCTATACGTCATTGGAGTGTGGGAGGAAACCGGAGTACCTGGAGAAAACCCAGGGGGTCACAGCGAGAACGTTCTAAGTCTGTACAGACGGCACCCGCAGTCAGGATCGAGTCCGGATCTCTGGCGCTGTTAGGCAGCAACTCTACCGCAGTGTGCAGTGCGGGTAGGGTTACGTACAACACGCTAATAAAGCCCGTCATCTCTCAGGCAGGGCACCGGCTGGTGAATTGCCGCAGAGAATGCGTAATAATATTTCAAATTACATGCGACTTGAGCCAAGAGACCCTCCCACCAATGTGTCAGCATTCCGTGCTAAATGGTGCATGGTGACTGGTTTAAACAACAGATTAGCATTCCTGATAAAATCACTTGTTTATCAGATAAAAAGCAATTAATTACGGGTCAGAAGCAATCAGGGAAAAGAAATGAATGGAAAATGAACCTCTTGCCGCTTCAGTTGACCAGATTTATGAAATGTTTCAATGATTCATGGTCCTTTATTGTCACGTGTACCGCGGGACAGTGAAATTTGATTTGCCATACAGCCCTACGTAAAACAAAGCAGCAAGATACATAACTAGATAAAGATAAACAGCCACCACAGCGGCGTGTGAGAATCCCCAGGGCACACAGCATAAGCGGAGACCCACAGCCATCAGTTCAATGTCCGGGCCCCACACACGCTCCTTCACCGCGCTGTGACCAGAGTTGTACCGACCTCCGTCGCTCTCTCTCTGCAGTCCCTGTCCGCCCAAACAGTCAGGAAGCCGTCCACACTCGCACTAGACTATGGGATGTCCTCAAGGAGCCATGTCCCCACAAAACACTGAGATCACTGCACTCACGGCACTCACTGCGAGTCCTCACCAGTGCAGGCAGCACGTCCATCTTGTTTTTCAGCGACCTCACATTCCCCACTGTGATGGAAGGCAAATAACTTGAACCTTCTTTCCTCCTTTTCTCCCGCAGTCGGGGCAATCGAAACATCCGTGGTCGGGGAGATCGAGGCTCCCGCAGTCGGGGCAGTCCGAGCTCCCGCGGTTGGAGCTCCCAAAGTCGATCCCTAACAAATGGACCGGCAGCTCCACGACGTCAAGGCCGCAATGCGGACGGAGATATGATGAAAAGGACTTATCTCCGTCGAGGGAAGGGATAAATAAAGATTTCCCCAACACCCCCCCCCCCCCACCACCACATAATACAAAAACTAAAGATACACTAACACATACAAGTAAAAACAGATTAAAAGCAACTAAAGAAGAAAGGGAGGAGACAGGTTGTTGGTGAGGCTGCCACGTATGGTGCCACCAGGTGAAAATGATTCAGGAGTTTCTTTGCTAAATGCTGCAGAGAGCGGGAAAGCAAGGCCTATCTGAAATTAGAGAAGTCAATGTTCATACCGATGCCCAAACAAAATATGAGGTGCTGTTCCTCCAATTTGCGCTGGCCTTCACTCAGACAATGTCCTCCAGTTTGCGCTGAGCCTTACTCCTCCAATTTGAGCTAGGCCTCACCAATTGAAGACTGACTGCTTCTATACATTTTGCGGATAATAAACTCTCAGGTTTGCTTGGCTTGTTTACCCTTGCCTGTTCTGTGACGGTGTGAATCAGTAGAAGGCGTTAGTTTCTACGAATGCAGTTCAGAGACACAGCATGGAAACAGGCCCTTCGGCCCACCGAGTCCGCACCAACCAGCGATCACCCCGTACACTAGCACTATCCTGCACACATTTTACAATTTTTACCAAAGCTAATTGACCTACGAACCTGTACGTCTTTGGAGTGTGGGAGGAAACCGGAGCTCCCGGAGAAAACCCATTCCTCCGTTTTCTCTCCAAGTGTGTTTCCTATATTCACACCCGCCGGCACGTGAAGGGAAAAGCGAAATGTGCCCTCCTTGCCTGGTTGGTGTGATCTGGTTGTTTCCCTACCCAGTCTGAAGAAGGGTCTCGACCCGAAACATCACCCACTGCCTGACCCACTGAGTTACTCCAGCATTTTGTGTCTACCTTCAGTGTAAACCAGCAGTTCCTTCCTGCACATTTTGTCCCCTTTAACCCTATCCTGTCCATGTACCCGTCTAAATATTTCTTACACATAAGTTTCTGAACAAATGCTTCGAGATGTTTCTGAAAGGGAATGAAAATTTTTACTGAGTGAAACAATGGTTTTGACGGCTAATCCAGTGAAGTTCATTAACTTGATTGGAAATTTAAATCTTTTAAGCCGGTTCTTCAAATCCAAACTGCCGTGCGTTTGTCTCTCCCTCTGCCCTTCCCCAGCTCACGAACATCCCACGAGCTCCAAACTACCCACAAATTAAACCAGGATTACAAAGCAATGTGCAGCTGGATTTATTTTCGCAGCTGGGCTCGCAGATGTTTCTAGATTTCATACTCCATCGCTGAGAGTGTGACAAAGACTGCCCCAGCCGCCAGCCTCTCGTTTAGTAACTGGATTAGTTCTACTCTGGCGCAAGGAACTGCAGAAGAAACTCAGCGGTTCAGGCAGCATCTATGGAGCGAAGGAATAGGTGACGTTTCGGGTCTCGACCCGAAACGTCACCTATTCCTTCGCTCCATAGATGCTGCCTCACCCGCTGAGTTTCTCCAGCATTTTTGTCTACCTTCGATTTTTCCAGCATCTGCAGTTCTTTCTTAAACAAGGAACTGCAGAAGCTGGTTTACAAAATAAAAAGACACAAAGTGCTGGAGTATCTCAGCAGGTATCTCAGGCGATGTTTCAGGTCGGGACCCTTCTTCGGACTGATTGAAGTGCAGCGAGAAAGCTGGAAAAGAGGTTGGGGGGGGGGGGCAGGATATAGTCTGGCAAGCAATAGGTGTACACAAAATGCCGGGTCAGGCAGCATCCCTGGAGAAAACGAATGGGTGGCGTTTCGGGTCGCGAGCCTTCTTCAGATTGAGAGTCGGGGGAGAGGGAAACTCGAGGTATGAAAAGGTACATAACAGATCAGGGCCGGCACTGATGGCGACAGAACCCGCAATGGTCCATTGTTGGCTGTGGAGGAGGCGATACAAAAGGGAGAGGAACAGGTAACCGAGCCGGACCTCTAGGGTTGAGGAGGGGCGGAGAGAGAGGGAATGCTCGGGCAACTTAAAATTAGAGAAATCAATAGTTTGGTTTAGAGATACAGCGCAGAAACAGGCCCTTCGGCCCACCATGGTCCTCGCCGACCAGCGGTCCCCGCACATTAACACGATCCTACTCCCACTAGGGACAACTTTCACATTTACCAAGCCAATTAACCTAAAAAACCTGCACGTCTTTGGAGTGTGGGAAGAAACCGAAGATCTCGGAGAAAACCCACGCGGGGAGAACGTGCAAACTCCGTACAGACAGCACCCATAGTCAGGATTGAACCCAGGCCTCTGGCGCCGCACTTGCTGTAAGGTTGATAGGTCAGCATTATGCAAAAAGTCTTAAAGTGAAATAACCCTATTCCTCATTTCTAATTTCATATCACCATCATCCGTGAAATAGATTGGGTAGATTCTGTCTGTCTCTTGCCCAGAGTAGGGGGAATCGAGAGCCAGAGGACGTGGGTTTAAGGTGAGGGGGGGAAAGATTTAATAGGAATCTGAGGAGTAACGTTTTCACACAATATATGTAACGAGCTGCTAAAGGACGTAGTTGAGGCAGGTACTATTGCAATATTTAAGAAACATTTGGACAGTTTGATGGATAGGACAGGTTAAGAGGGATATGGCCACATGCAAGCAAGTGGGACTAGTGTCGGTGATATGGTGATCGATGTGGGCAAGTTGGGCCGAAGGGTCTGTTTCTGCTCTGTCAGACTCTAAGACTCTATTTGATCTTAAATGTTCACGTCAGGCATATTTCTGTAAAAAGATTGCAAAATAGTTCAACTGGTTCAATTCCTCAAACAGACGAGGCTGTTCGCAGGTAGTAACAAGAACCTTGCAAAATCGAGGAGCAGGTGGCACTGTCCAGACTTTGCCGTGAGTCGGGGAGGTCAGAGTTCAGACCCGCTGTCTCTGAAGCTAATAAAGCTTTAGCCGGTGGCTGAAGAGATGGCTCGGGCTAAGCTGCAGCTTAAAGGAGTGCGTACGACAGTTGCTATTGACGCAACGTTCAGGAATGAAGGCTGGGTTTGAGCAGCAGAAACGCGAGCAAATAACTACCGCAACACGGCCACATCAACGACACCACTAATAAAATATTTGATTTCTGGCTCCCAAAATGATTATTTCCACAGGAAGCTGACAAAGGGGCCTCTCACACCAGACACATGAGGAGACCACCTACATGCTACCATGAGAGTAGGAAATTCATTATTCCGTTTCGGGACATGTGATTACGTTGACTCTCATGAGTAACGTGCACAGTGCGACCCCGTCAGTGAATGAGCACTGGGCAGGCTCTGCCTTCATCTCTTTTTCCAACGTCGGGATACTCTTGTGCTGTTGGATTTCTGAGATACAATTGTACAATACAGCATAGAAACAGGCCCTTCGGCCCAACCTGCCCACACCGACCAACATGTCCCATCGACACTAGTCCCACCTGCCAGCGTTTGCCCCATATCCCTCCAAACCTGCCCTATCCATGTATCCGCCCAAATGTTTCTTAGTACCTGCCTCAACTACCTCTGCTATTTTGTGTCCTTTTGTGTAAACCAGCATCAGCAGTTTCCTGTTTCTACGAGGCATAGAAGGATATTGATCTAATACAGAGACATGGGGTTAGTGTAGATGGGGAGAGCATCTGCATTCCTTGTTGGTGCGGAGAAGATTGGCCATGGAGCGGGCACTACACACTGCCTGTCATTTTACTGCAAAAAAAAAGTTAATTGCTTAATTAAAATTAGAATTTCCCTGAGAAATAACCTGTATTCTCTTTTATAAATCCAAGACCTGGATATGTAGTAATCACTCAGCTCTCCCACAGCCCACTGGCTCCACCTCTTCCTTTCTTCTTCCTGCCACCCACCCCCCCCCCCCCCCCCCCCCCAACCCTCACATCAGTCTGAGGAAGGGTTTCAACCCGAAACGTTGCCTGTTTCCATCGCTCCATAGATGCTGCCTCACCCGCTGAGTTTCTCCAGCATTTTTGTCTACCCTGGATATGTAGTCTCTGCTTTACTGTGTCAGGACTCCATGTATATAGAGAGGTGTGTTTAAATCCTCGAGGAATGTGGTTGCACAAGTTGAGCTCAAATGGCAAACACACGGAGAGTGAAACTGCTGGGAGAATTAGCGCCCGCATGCAGGCTGTTCCAAGGTTACAAAGTGCACCATTTCAACATGGCTACATACGCGTCAGCTCCCATAATCTTATTAAATTCAAAAGCCCCATGTGCGTACATACACTCGTTCACAGGAACAGCAGAACTCATTAACTTTCTCACTCCACTTTTAGTCGTCGTTCTTTGGTGTGGGTCTTTTGACCCATTCATGGCGTTCACGACATTATAGCAGAAATGTTGCAAGCTTTTTGTCAATGGACAGTAGACAATAGGTGCAGGAATAGAGAATTTGGCCCTTCGAGCCATCACCGCCATTCAATGTCATCATGGCTGATCATCCCCAATCAGTACCCCGTTCCTGCCTTCTCCCCATATCCCCTAATTACGCTATTTTTAAGAGCCCTATCTAGCTCTCTCTTGAAAGCATCCAGAGAACCTGCCTCCACCGCCCTCTGAGGCAGAGAATTCCACAGACTCACCACTCTCTGTGAGAAAAAGCGTTTCCTCGTTTATGGACACGATTAACTTGCAGATGTTCGTAGAAACAGAACCCCTTCATTACCCGGGGAAGACCAGCGTTCACTACGCGTCATTCACAGAGGAACGTAGCACAGAAACAAGCCCTTCGGCCCGACTTGTCCATGCTGACCAGTCAGTGATGGGCTCTGAGTTTTATTTTGAGATACAGCGTGGAAACAGGCCCTTCGGCCCACCGAGTCCGCTCCGACCAGCGATCCCTGCACATTAACACTATCCCACACACACTAGGGACATTTTTTACATTTATCAAGCCAATTTACAGTACCTACATAGCTGTATGTCTTTGGAGTGTGGGAGGAAAGCGATCTCGGAGAAACCCCACGCGGTTACGGGGAGAACGTGCAAATTCCGTACAGGCAGCGCCCGTAGTCAGGATCGAACCCGGGTCTCCGGCGCGGCAGCAAATGCACTGCTGCGTAGCCGCGCCACAGGTGGTGGAGTTGCCGGGCAGATTAGAAGTGAATCCTTGCTGGGGCAGGAATGAGTAGGACAATGACAAGACTGGGAGTTGTATCTGCTCTCCAAGAGCAGACTGATCAGAGTACAACGTAGAACCTGGTTGAACATGTCCTCGATTGGTCCTGGGTTGATTAATGTGGTTGTGGGGAAATCTGCTACTTTCAGATTGATCTGCGATTTTCACAACCAGCACCTGACTTCCAGCTTTCACATCCCATCTTTGTGATGAGAATGGAAACTGAACTGAAAGAAAATAAATCAATATTTAATGAACAAAGAGCCAAAGTGTGTGCAGGAAGGAACTGGTATCCACCCAAGATAGACGCAAATGGTGGAGTGACTCAGCGGGTCAGGCAGCATCTCTAGAGAAAAGGAGTTGGCGATATTTCGGGTCGAGACCTTTCCTCAGTCTGTCTGAAGACGGGACTCGACCCAAAACGGTGGCGCAGCAGTAGTGTTGATGCCTTATGGCGCCAGAGACCCGGGTTCGATCCTGACTACGGGTCAATGCACAAGTGTCCCACTTTTTAGATGCCATTTTGCACTTCACTTTATACTTTAGCGATACAGGCCCTTTGGTCCATCGGGTCCGGGCCGATCACCAATCACCCCGTAGACTAGCAATATGCTACACACCGACAATCGACAATTTTTTTATCTACAAACCTGCACACCTTTGAAAATGTGGGAGCAAACCGGAGCACCCGGAGAAAACCCACACAGGTCACGGGGGGAACGTAAAACTTCATACAGACAGCACCTGTAGTCAGATGGAACCCGAGACTCTGGCGTTGTAATGCCCCTGTCCCACTTAGGAAACCTGAACGGAAACCTCTGGAGACTTTGCGCCCCACCCAAGGTTTCCGTGCGGTTCCAGGAGGTTTTTGTCAGTCTCCCTAATGGTCGAAAGTGGTTTCCGCTTCTTCCATGTTCCGCCGATTATTTCAAAAAATTGCAAAAACCTCCGGGAACCGCACGGAAACCTTGGGTGGGGCGCAAAGTCTCCGGAGGTTTCCGTTCAGGTTCCCTAAGTGGGACAGGGGCATAAGAGAGCAACTTTACCACTGTGCCACCAGGTTGCCCTTGTGCTCTCATTTTAAAGTTTATGTTCATCGGTTGTAGAAGCAGAATTAGGCCATTCGGCCCATTAAGTCTGCTCCGCCATTCAATCACGGCTGATCTATCTCTCCCTCTCAACCCCATTCTCCTGCCTTCTCCCCATTATCCCTGACACCCTCAATGGGTGAAGGACCCTCAATGACTGTGCATCCACAGGCCTCCCAGGGACAACTGTCAAGATTCCCAGTCTGGAATAGAACCTTTCCCGCGTTTCTGAACCAATGGGCGGCACAGTGGCACAGCGGGTAGAGCAGCTGCCTCGCAGCGCCAGAGACACGGGTTCAATCACTCAGGGACCTCGGGTCCACACGGTCTGCGTGGAGTTTGCACGTTCTCCCTGTGACCGCGTGGGTTTCCTCCGGGTGCTCCTGTTTCCACATCCCAAAGGTTTATAGGTTAACTGGCCTCTGTAAATTGTCCTTAGTGTGTAGGGCGTGAATGAGAAAATGACATGATATAGAACTAGTGTGAACAGGTGTAGGAAGGGACTGCAGATGCTGGATTAAATCGAAGGCAGACACAAAATGCTGGAGCAACTCAGCGGGACAGGCAGCATCTCTGGAGCGAAGGAATGGGTGACGTTTCGGGTGGAGACCCTTCTTCGAAGATGGAGGAGGCCAAGGTCAGAGAGGTCAGTGTGGGAATGGGAAGGGGAGTTGGCAACCGGGCCATCCCCTAGGCCTGGGCAGACTGAGTGTAAATGTTCAGTGAAATGGTCGCCCTGCCTACGGTTGAGCTCGCTGATGTACAGGAGTACACCTTCATCCATGGACAACATCTGACGTTTCACCTGGGTAGCTTAAAACCCAGCGGTATGAACACTGAATTCTCTCATTTTAAATCTTAATCTTACACACCCCTGCCCACACCCTCCTTGCCCCCTCCCTCCACCCCAGTGATTTTACCAGTTCATCAAGTCTCCACATTGTTTCTCTTGAGACCACACCTTCCCTCGATCTAACAATGGATCCTGCCTGAGGTCATTTGTTGCCAGCCCAGATTCGTCCTGATCTTTTCTCACCTCTAGCTCTTCATCTACACCCTCTAACCCCCCCCCCCCCCCCCCCCCCCCACCCCCCCCCCCCTCCCCCCCTCCTTTCAGCCTGAAGAAGGGTCCTGACCCATCCTTTTTCTCCAGAGATGCTGCCTGACCCACTGAGTTACTCCAGCACTTTGGGTCTAACTGTAGTATAAGCCATCAACTGCAGTTCTTTGTTTCTGCACTAAACGGTCGATCCTTTACCCTGAGGCGGAGGCCTGGTGTGCTGAGGAAGCAGCCTCTCAGTCGCCAACACAGAAACACAAACTAGTCTTTAGCTTCCAGTCGCCAGTAATGATGGCTATAAAACGACCAGATTGTTGTAAATGCTCATCTGGTTTGTTAAATGTTCTTCAGGGGAGGAAATCTGTCGCCTTCATCTTGACTGACCCACATAGGACCAGGAGACCATTGTGGTCGACTCTTAAATGCTGTCTGAAATGGTGCATTCAGGGGCATCGTGGCTGCTGTGAATAAAACAGTGAAGGAACTAAACCAGATGGACGGCTAAACATCAAACGTGTCGTAGGAGGGGACTCCTGCAACGAGTGACTTAACTCACCACCCCCCCTCCCCCCGCACCCCCCTCCCCTCCCCCAATGCCCTTAGGCCTTGCCATCCCCCACAGAACACATCTGGATGAGTCCAGCTCCAACAACACTCAATAAGCTCAAGGCCTTCACAGACAACGCAACCCTCTAAGTGGCGCAGCGGTAGAGTTACTGCCTCACAGCGCTCACAGCGCCAGAGAACCGGGTTCGATCCCGGCTACGGATGTTTCCAGTACGGAGTTTGTACGTTCTCCCTCTGACCTGCGTGGGTTCTTTCCGAGAACTTTGCTTTCCTCCCACACTCCAAAGACGTACAGGTTTGTAAAATGTAAGACGTACAAATGTAAAAATTGTCGCTGGTGTAGGATGGTGGTAATGTGCGGGGATCGCTGGTCGGTGTGGACTCCGTGGGCCGAAGGCCCTGTTTCTCTACACTAAATTAAATCCACTTGGTGATCTCCCGGCTGCCAGCCATTTCAATCCCCCTTCCCATTCCCATAGTGACCTTTCTGTCCTGGGCCTCTTCCACTGTCACAGCTCTAATTGGAGGAACAGCAACTCATACTTTGCACGGTCAACATGAGCTTACAGCTTACAACCCAGAAAACGTTGATTTCTCTAACTTACCCCAAATTCCCTTTCTTTCTGACTGAAGAAGGGTCTCAACCTGAAACATCAGCCATTCCCTTCTCTCCAGAGATGCTGCATGTCCCGCTGAGTTACTCCAGCATTGTGTGTTCTACCCTCACCACCCCCCCCCCCGCAATGACCCCCATCCTAGTCATCCTACTAGTTCCACCGTTCGCATCCTTGTATCCCTCTCGTCACCACCTCTTCCCCAGCCAACAATGGGCCATTATGAGCTCCACCCTTCCTTGGTCATCTCTGGTGGCTCTGATTTGTTCTGGCCATTTCCTACCCCCAGCTCCCCTTCCAACCTCTACTCTCAGCCTGAAAGGTTCCGACCCAAAACGTCACCCATCCTTTATCACCAGATATGCTGCCTGACCCGCTGAGTTACTTCAGCATTTTGTGCCTATCAGCCCGCTAGATTGTCACCCACCAACCCGGAGACAAAAGGGTGCTGGTACCTATATCTTTCCTTGCCGTTGGGGTCTATGGTGAATTATTGTCCTCTAAACTGATTAAGCTGTTTAATGAGAGGAGGATCATAGAGGGGGAGCAGTTAATGAGTCTGAAGAAGGGTCCCGACCCGAAACATCACCTATTTATTTTAGTAGGAAGGAACTGCAGATGCTGGTTTAAATCAATAGTAGACCAAAAAAAAAGCTGGAGTAACTGAGCGAGTCAGAAAGCATCTCTGGAGAAAAGGAATAGGTGAAGTTTCGGGTCGAGTCTAAAGAAGGGTGTCAGAGGTTATGGGGGGAAGGCAGGAGAATGGGGTTAGGAGGGAGATGGATCAACCATGATTGAATGGCGGAGTAGACTTGATGGGCCGACTGGCCTAATTCTACACCTATCACATGACCCTATGACCCCAAAACGTCACCTATTCCTTCTCTCCAGATTTACCCCAGCTTTTTGTGTCTACCTATTTATTTTTGTTTAGTTTGGGGGGCAGGGAGCGTAGTGCGGCCCAGATAGACACAAAAAGCTGGAGTAACTCAGCGGGACAGGCAGCATCTCTGGAGAGAAGGAATGGGTGGCCCAGCCGGCGTTTGCAGAGGTAGTCCGTGGGACCGAGGCCTGTTGTGGCAACCTGCCCACAGCAGCCGGCTCCTCACAAAGCCACAGCTCATTAGGCCTGACGAGTGATCCTTCTCTCATCGTGGACTGGGCACGGTGCCGAGGAACATTTTCAAATAAGGTGCGCTTTGATAATTTTGAAGGGCAAAGACTGTTCCTTCGTGTCCCACTGAGAAGACCACCTGATCACCTTCACCCCACCACACACAGCGGCAAGCGATCATTTGAGCAGAGTCCAGTTTTATACAGCAGTCTTCTACTACAGAGTGAGGGGGCGTGAGGGAGCGAGAGGGGAGACGGGGAGTGAGAGGGGGAGACAGGGAGGGCAGGGAGTGAGGGGGGGGAGGGGTCAGGGACCAAGGGGAGGTCAAGGAGCATGGGGGGGAGTGAGGAGTGAGGGGGGTTGCTGGGGGGTGAGGGGGTTGGGCAGGGAGAGAGGGGTGGTCGGGGAGTGAGGGAGAGGCAGGGAGTGAGCGATGGGGAGACAGGGAGTGAGGGGGGTGGTCGGGGAGTGAGGGAGGAGCAGGGAGTGAGGAGGGGGTATTTTTTTGTGTCTCCAGTGTTGGGGAAATTGGGCCAAGGGGCCAATCACACAGCTTTCGTTATGAGAGTGTGATCAGTTTCAGGCTGGCTGTTTGAGCAGGCAAAGCATATTTCATTGCATTAGGAGGTCAGATTGTATCGTTATTTTATAATTGATTAAAAGCCCCTCCTGAAGGTATTTTAATTTAATCCCACGTCTTTCAGTATCGTTGAATAAATCCACACAGATGAGTCTGGCACAGGAACAGGCCCTTCGGCCCACACTGTCTGTGCTGAGCATGAGCCCAAGACCAACTCTTGTCTGCCTGCACATAATCCATAATCTCTTAAATGTCTCTTAAATGCCTCTAACATATCTGCCTCCACCACCAGCCCTTGCAGGGTCCTCCAGGCACTCACTGCTCTCTGTGTAAGCTTTGTAACAACAGAAGGGCCGGAGGATGAAGGAGTGCTAGAGTGCAAGGCAGCAAATTTGAGTGAAAGTTTACTTTAGTTTAGAGACACAGTGCGGCCCACCGAGTCCGCACCGACCAGCGATCTCCGCACACTGACACCATCCTACACACACGAGGGACAATTGCACACACGCACCAAGCCGATGAACCTACATACCTGCACGTCTTTGGAGTGTGGGAGGAAACCGGAGATCTCGGGGAAGACCCGCGCGGTCACGGGGGGAGAAGGTACAAACTCCGTGCAGAGGATCAAACTCCTAGTCGGGATCAAACCCGGGCCTCCGGCGATGCAAGCGCGTGTAAGGCAGCAACTCTACCGCGGGGGGACATTTATTTGAAACTGGAAATGAATGGTGTAAATCGGGACGATACAAGACGTGATGGAACACCAGCCGTGCTGCTGGAGATCACAAACCATCTCCTCCCAGTTCTAATTTTGCATTGCTTACTTGGCACAGTTAAACACTACAAGAGTTACGAGATACATCATCACCACGGAGGTTGACTGGGTGAAACTGTTTGAGAAATGGGACTGACGATGATATTTATCAGTCAGTGTTTATTTTATTTATCTGCGGAGTTCCTCTCGCCCAGCTCCCCAATGACTCACCATCACTCAAGACACACAGCTACCTGAATTACTTCACCCAAAATCAGTGCACAGGCCCCCCATACAACAACATCATGGCAACAATGTAATAGCAGGAACTGCAGATGCTGGTTTATACCAAAGATAGACACATAATGCTGGAGTAACTCAGGGGGTTAGACAGCATCTCTGGAGAACATGGATAGATGACGTTCCGGGTCGGGACCCTTCTTCAGACCCAAAATGTTACCTATCCATGTTCTCCAGAGATGCTACCCGACTCTTAGAGTTACTCCAGCACTTTGTGTCTATCTTTGATATTGTGGTCACACTGGATTTAAATTCTTACGGAAAGGTGGGACTTGGTCTGTGTAACTAGACTGACCCGAGCCCTTGTTCAATGTTGCATCCTAGGATGACTGCGTTTGAAGATAATGCAATATATACAAAGTCCAAAGTTTATATAAAGTCCATTCCTAACCAGTCGAGACTATACTAAAATCACAATTGAGAAGTCAGTTTATATAAATGTTTACTGTAGCAGTGTTGCACCATTTGGTAATGTCTTGCAATGCTCGTGTCTTTCCCTGAAGAGGGAGGTTTTGTGTAAAAGGAAGCAGTCATGTTATTTTCGTTCAGTGTGGTAATGTTTACATTCTCAAACCTGGTTGCAGCCCCTTTCCCGTCAACACATGCATCTCTGCAGATTCCGATCCTTTAGCTCTTGGGCCGTTCCATTTCTGAGATCTCGATGGATCCTAATACTGCTCCAAGGCAGGATATTATGTGCGAGAGTGGGCGACTGGGAATTGAGATTCAGTCAGACTCAGTAATGAATTATCGGGCATGGCTGTCCAAGGTCATGGTGGTCCGAGCGGGACGTGTAAAATGCTGAAACTGCAAACGTTCAGCTGATACATGGGCGGCACAGTGGCGCAGCGGTCGAGTTGCTGCCTTACAGCGCTAGAGACCCAGGTATGATCCTAACTACGGGTGCTGTCTGAATCTGGGGGAGAACTTTTTCACACAGAGGGTGGTGGGTATATGGAATGAGCTGCCGGAGGATGTATTTGAAGTAGGTAGCATAACAGTTTTTAAAAGACACTTGTCCCGATCCTAAATTAATAATATTGGGCATACCTGAACAATACCAAAAACTGACAATAAACCAAAGAAATGTCCTGGATTATAGTATCATAACTGGGGAAAAACTAATATTAAAATTTTGGAAAAACCCTGCATCCCCTACAATTAAAATGTGGATTATGGAGATGTTGGAGACCTTAAATCTGGAAAAAATTAGATTTGTCTTAATTGACAAACCAGAATTGTTTATTAGAATATGGTCGCCGTTCATAGATTATGTGAAGGGGTAGAATGGGCCAGCGCTAAGGCTCGACGGAAGCTTGAACCCAGGAATAGTCGAATAGTTTTGTTTTCTTACCTATGGACCTATCTCCTAAGTTGTATTATGGATAGTTTATTTTATGTTTCTAAGTGTTTTTTTTTTCTTTTTCTTTATTTTTTCTATCAATTAAAAATAAAATAATAATAATAATAATAATAATTAGAGTCAATGTAAATATGTAACCGAGAAATGTAGACTCCTGCTACATTGGGTAGTGGAGTCCTTGGAATCCTGAATATTTAATATGTAACCGTTTAACAAAGTTTGTAATGGTTTGGACTAGGATATGTACATGCCTCTAATAAAAATTAACTATTAAAAAAAAAATAAAAGACACTTGGACAGATACATAGATAGGAAATATTTAGAAGGATCCTCCATCTCAATCGCCACATATCCCACTGTCTCCCTTCGATGCTTTGTCCCTAGAGATCCATCTCCTTCTGAAATATTAACGTCAAAGTTGGTGACCCCGGGCTCTGGCAAGCTAAGCACCGCTGAACTGACTTTAGATTTTAGAGATACTGCACGAAAACAGGCCCTTCGGCCCACGGCGTCCGCGCCGACTAGCCATCACCCCTTACGCTACGCACGAGGGACAATTTACAGTTTTTACCGAAGCCAATTAACCTGCACGTCTTTGGAGCGTGGGAGGAAATCGGAGAACCCGGAGAAAACCCAGACGGTCGCCGGGAGAACGCACAAACTCCGTACGGACAGCAACTGTAGTCAGGATCGAACCCTGGCCTCTGGCGCTGTGAGGTAGCAACTCCACCATGCCCGCCCGCTAACTGATCGGGTTATTGCGTCAGGTCTGCCTGTTGGAAAGGGTGGGCGGGCGGGAGACATGACGTGGGCTAACATCACTTCAGGAAACAGATGCGAGGGAGATATAAAAAGGAAACAGAATTATCACTGGGGCAAACCCAGCCCGGGGGTGTGGACCATGTCTATCAAAGTCTGACCCATATCCAGTGTTAAATGAACGGTTATCCCATTCACCCTGCCCAAACACAAAGATCATCTCTAAATATAAAGCAGGAAGCAGGTCACCCAGAAGCATCGACAGCAGGACAAGCATTCCGCATTTTTACACGCCCAGAGTTACAAATCAGTGCAGAATAGGAGTTCCACAAAGCTCATCCTTGTACACAGACTGGTGACAACCAGAGGACTAATGAATCCCCGCCACACAATGATACCCACATCAATAACAGGGAAAATGTGTAGAAACAAACTGCAGGTGATGGTTGATGCTGGCGATAGACACAGAGTGCTGGAGCAACTCAGCGGGTCAGGCAGCATCTCTGGAGAACAGGGATAGGTGACCACTTTTACAGACGGATTCAGACCCAAAATGTCACTGATCCTTTTTCTCCAGAGATGCTGCCTGGCCCGCTGTGTTACTGCAACACTTTGTGTCTATCAATAGCAGTGACTTGTCAATTGGATAGAATCTGACGACTCTCGCACAGAAAGCAAGAGAAAAAGTGTTTAAGACGCCACAGGATATTTTATTCATGTTATTTTAGTCAATGCACTTAGAATGCTTAAGTGGGGAAATGCATCTAAAGATTTTTGTTCTTTTCAAATTAAATGTAATTCAAACCATTTTTCGAAACATTCACTAGACAGACCCTGCATCTGATCCAAATTGAACAAAATTGCTTGGGGCATTTTGTGAAGCGCGACCCATTGAAACAGCGTGAGTGTTCCAACAGATGCTTGGTTCTTATGAAGGTAGGCACAAAATGCTGGAGTAACTCAGCGGGACAGGCAGCAACTTTGGAGAGAAGGAATGGGTGACGTTTCAGGTCGAGACCCTTCTTCAGATAGCATCTGCAGTTCTTTCCTACACATGGTTCTTATGAAGCCTGTTTTTACAGAAATATGCTTTCCTTTGCCAGTTGGAGTAGTGACGATTTCTCTGGATTGAATTCCTTTGAATCGGTACCCTGGGCAGCAGCTGCTAATTTTGTTCAAAGTGGGGATGCAAAAGGTTAAGCTGGCAATGCCGTCAAACCGGCTTGTCCAAAACAAATGTTTCACGTCATCCACTCCATGTTTGCAATGGGACGATGCGGAGAGCTGCCAGCAGATGAGGTATTTATAAATAGTTTGGCTGAGGCATGGGGCGGCACAGTGGCGCAGCTGGTAGAGCCGCTGCCTCACGGAGCCAGAGACCCCCGGTTCGATCTTGACCTCGGGTGCTGTCTGTGCGAAGTTTGTGTGTCTTCCCTGTGACCGCGTGGGTTTCCTCCCGGTGCTCCGGTTTCCGTCTACTTCCCAAGGGCGTGCGCGTTCGTGCAGGTTAACTGGCCTGTTAATTGGCCTCGGTAAAGGTGGGATAACATAGAATTACCGTGAACGGGTGATCGATGGTTGGTTGTGGACCCGATGGGCTGAAGGGCCTGTTTCCGTGTACATAGATCAATAGCGTGGCAGTAGGTAGCAGGCCACCTGCGAGTTGCTGATATACACAGCAATTACATGTCTTTCATCTGTGCCCGCACCAAAGTGTCCTCACACATCAACAGTTCAGCGTAGAGGTACAGCGCGGAAACAGGCCCTTCAGCCCACCGAGTCCGCACCGACCAGCGATTCCCGCACATTAGCACGATCCTACACCCACTAATTTTTACATTTACCAAGCCAATTAACTTACAAACCTACACGTCTTTGACAGTTAAAACTAAAAGTGCAGCGCTAGTGAAGTGGAATCAATTGGCATAGATCACAAATTGTCCAGGTGCCTCACACTGTCTGACCTATAATGTGACTGCACGTCCAGCCCATAGCCAGTCCCAGCCACAGTACAACAGCGAGCAGTGTATAAGATCATGAGGGGAAGAGATAGGGGGAATGCAAAGAGCCTTTAACCCTGGATAAGGGAATCAAGAACCAGGGGACATAGGTTTAAGGTGAGAGGGGAAAGATTTAATAGGAACCTGAGGTTCCACCTTTTCACACAGAGGGTGGTGGATGTATGGAACGAGCTGCCAGAGGAGATAGTTGGGGCAGGTACTGTAACAGCAATGAAAAGATATTTGGACAGGTAGATGGATGAGAAAGGATTAGTGGGATATGGGCCAAATGCGGGCAGGTGGGACTGGCGCATATGGGGCACCTTGGTCGGTGTGGGCAAGCTGGGCAGAAGGCCATGTTTCCGTGTTGTGTGACACTGACCCACCGCACCATCTTTCCACAAAGTAGTATCGTTGAGTTTTATCTCTGGATTCCAGCTGCTTATTTCTGCAAAGGCCGGACACAACCAGCTCCCCGTCAACTGTGACTCCAGCTGGCCAGACAGCGGGACCACAAACATCGATCTTAAACACAGCCAGTACTGAAACCGACTTTGATAAGTGAGTGTGTGAGTTTCCTAATAGCATCTGCCCAGTCTGCTCAAGGAAGGGAACGACAATTCTTGCTAGAGGAAAAATGCCATTGAGCTGGAGAGAGGGCAGAGAAGATATACGAAGATGTTGCCAGGAGTCGAGGGATTGAGCCATCGGAAGAGGATGAGCAAGTTAGGACTCTGTACCTTGGAGTGCAGGAGGATGAGGGGTGATCTTATAGTAGTCATGGGCATTGTCATAGAGTCATAAATGTTGTGATAGTACCTGCCCTAGCTAGCTCCTCCGGCAGCTCGTTCCATACACCTACCACCCTATGTGTCAAAAGTTGACTCTCAGATTCCAATTAAATCTTTCCCCCCTCACTTTAATCCAGTGTGATTCCAGTCATGTGACATGCAGGAATACACAAATAAAAACAGGTAACGCAGAGAGAAAAATACCAGGATCAAAAATGTAGTGTTTAGTTTAGTTTAATTTAGACAGTATAGTTTAGTTTAGAGATGCAGCTTTGGAACAGGCCTTTCGGCCCACAAAGTCCATGCCGGCCATCGATCACCCCTTCACACTAGTTCCACTCCCAACTCATTTGGGGTGGTGTCCACGGGGACTGTGGAGGCTTTCCGTGAACGCTGGTCACCGCAGGAGGTCGAACGTATTATTGATAAAAATGTTAATATTTTAATTTGAGAACTTTCTTTGTAAAATGCCAATATAGGCATTCTCTGATCGTGTTACGGCTTTGTATTTGTTTGTTCTGAATAAAAGCATTTTGTTTTTTAAAAAAAACAAACAAAAAAAACACACATTTGGGGTGATTTACTAAGGCCAATTAACCTGCATGTTACAGAGAAAAAGTCCAAAGTCCACAATGAGGTAGATTGGAAGATCGGGACTACACCCTAGTGTATGGGTGTTCAGTAATCTGAGAAGAACGAGGGAGAAGCTGTTTTAGCTTTTATAAATATGAGATAAATACGAGATTGTGAAATCCATCACATTACGTTACTAGCTGAGACCCAAGGCCCGACAAAGACATTAACAATAAAGATTTCAGCAACTCTCCCTTGATCCTTCCCGCCGATTCCTGCGGATTGGAGCCAGATCACGGCCTCGTGCTTCACCCCACGATAACCTGCAGACCTCAGTGCAGAGACACAGCATGGAAACAGCCCCTTCGGCCCACCCAGTCCACGCCTCCCATCGATCACCCGTTCGCACTGGAGAGCACCAGTGGACGCAGTGCATTTAATTTTAACAAGGATTTTGAGTTCTTTCTGCACAGAAGGTTGCTGCAAGGCTGGGCTCATGAAGTTGGGGGAGTTAGACTGGAGTACACTGAGAGCTGGCGAACAGGCAGAAACCAAAGAGCACGAATAAATGGGCTTCCTTCACATTGGCACGCTGAGAGGAGTTTCTCCTGGTGCTCCGTGTCCCTCCCACACTCCAAAGACGTGCAGCATGGATCGTTAATTGGTTTCTGTACATTGTACATTGTCCCTGGTGTGCAGGCCAGTGCCAGTAGACTGGGTGATCGCTGGTCAGCATGTTTCCATGCTGTATCTCTAAAGCACAGTCTAAAGAGTGTGAGAGAGTGTGTGTGAGAGGGAGAGTGAGAGTGTATGTGTGAGAGAGCGAGTGAGAGGGAGCGTGTGTGAGAGAGAGAGAGAGAGAGCATGAGAGAGAAAGTGTGTGAGAGCAAGTGTGAGAGAGAGCGAGTGTGAGAGAGTGTGAGAGAGTGAGAGAGAGAGGAGAGAGAGAGAGAGAGGAGAGAGAAGAGAGAGAGAGAATGAGATGCGGTGAGTGAGTGAGAGAGTGAGAGAGAGAGTGCCATGAGTCCAATAAAGTTTTTGAAAAAGAAAAAAAAAAGAGAGAGAGAGACAAAGTGAGAGAGCAGAGAGAGGGAGAGAGGGAGAGAGAGAGCGCGCTGTGTGTGTGATGGGGAGGAAGTGCCACATCCCTTGATGAAAGTGTGCTGTGAGCCACTGTGTCGCCTCCAACGGCCTCACAGCCTGAGCTCACATCAATATCTGCAAACCTCCTGCCTGGCCTGCTACTTTTTAATTAATCATTAAGAACCCGGGGACCAAGTCTTCAATGAGCGGTGGGGCAGGGTTAGAGTTGACGAGGCCCAGAGCTATTTTTAGGCAGCAGTATCCAGCTGCAGGTTTGCTGATTCACCTGTGCCGTGGGCCAGAGCCTCTCGGCTGCTGCGTCACATAACCAGCCTCGGTTAAACTGCAGCAACTCTCTCTCAGATGGTCACGTTCATAGCGGAGGTGTTCCATGTCAGGGAGTGCAACTCCAAGGAACTGCAGGTGCCGGTTCACAATAAAAAAGACATAAAGTGCTGGAGCAACTGAGCGGGTCAGGCAGCATCCTTAGCGAACAGGAATAGGTCACCTTCCGAGTCGTGTCCCTTCTTCAGACAGTTTCTTCAGTGTCTGAAGAAGGGTCCCGACCCAAAACATCACCTCTCCATGTTCTCCAGAGATGCTGCCTGAACCTGCGGAGTTACTCCAGCACTTTGTGTATTTTGGATCTATGCAGATGGGATTGCAGATAAATAAAAGACGTATGCATCAGCACATGGAGATAGACAATAGACAATAGGTGCAGGAGTAGGCCATTTGGCCCTTCGAGCCAGCACCGTCATTCAATGTGATCATGGCTGATCATCCCCAATCAGTATCCCGTTCCTGCCTTCTCCCCATATCCCCTGATTCTGCTATTTTTAAGAGCCCTATCTAGCTCTCTCTTGAAAGCATCCAGAGAACCTGCCTCCACCGCCCTCTGAGGCAGAGAATTCCACAGACTCACCACTATCTGTGAGAAAAAGTGTTCCCTCGTCTCCGTTCTAAGAGATGCAGGGAATGGAGGGATACGGATGACGCAAAGGCATTTAAAAGTAGGTCCCGGCATCATGTTTGGCACGTTCTTCTCCATGCTCCCATCAACCAGAGGCTACAGAAGCTTGAAAGCGCACACTACCAGACTCAGCAACAGCCTCTTCCCCTCTGTTATCAAGCTTCTGAACGGTCCTTGCATATACTGCCTGATTCATCTCTACACAATTGCAGACATTGAACTTTGATGCTGGAACTGGTGCACTGCAATGCTGAGAACGTCTGCTCTCTGTATCCTCCCCTTTGGTCAAGTCATTGCACTTGAGTTTGACCTGATTATATTTATATGTAATATATCTGATCTGATTGGATAGCATGCTAAACAAAGCTTTTCACTGTATCTCGGTACGTGTGATAATGATAAACCTAAACCTAAACAATTTGACTTCTTGTGCCCTGCAAACTCTGTGTCCCCTTCTCTTTCCCACCCAGCCTGGCGTGAGTTGACAGAAGCTGCAGGTTAGTAGCGGTAGTTCTGTGATGAATCAGCTGTAAAATATTCAAAACGGCTGAATCACAGGGCCTAACCTCAACCCTAATGTAACAAAGCCTCAGCTAACTCACAGGCCCTGACCTTAACCTGAAACCCACTGGAGGAATGGCTAAATCATTGACTTAACCTTAACTCAGAGCTCACCCGGGAACAGCTAAATCACAAATTTAACACTAAACTCACGCAGAGATAGCTACATCACAGGACCTAACTTTAACACTAAACTCACCCTGGGATAGCTACATCACAGGGCCTAACTTTAACAATAAACTCACCCTGGGATAGCTACATCACAGGGCCTAACTTTAACACTAAACTCACGCAGAGATAGCTAAATCACAGGGCCTAACTTTAACAATAAACTCACCCTGGGATAGCTACATCACAGGGCCTAACTTTAACAATAAACTCACCCTGGGATAGCTACATCACAGGCCCGAATTTCAAACTCTCCTTGGGTCAGCTAAGTCACAGGGCCCATGCTTAACCTTCCCACTCTTTACTGGGTTTGATATACTTAACTCTCCATTACATTCTCATCTCTCAGTGGTACAGTGACACGTTGGCTCACAACATGTGTACGGCCGTGCACTAGCACAGCCTCTCGTTACTAGCCAGTTATTATACGCATTCGGCCATGCAGATCTGCCACCGTTAACACTGGGGTCTATTTGACAGACTATCGATGAGAAGGAATACTTGTCCCCCGTGTAGAGTAACATCCTTACGTCACAAAGACTTTAGCACAGTAACAAGGCACAGGGATGGCTTACAAAGGACCGATCAGACTGCTCTGGAAGACTGAATGCTTCTTGCTGATGAAAATCAATCGGAAAGGTTAAAGCAAGGACAGGGAGCAGGATATTTTTCTGGGCATCGAGGGAATAAATCCATCGATCAGTGCACGGGATTGCTACAGCACTTATACGATTGGGAAACATATATATGTAAAGGAGTCGGTGGGAAAACGTTGTTTAACGTTAAAATACGCACCAATGCTGCTCTGACAATTTAGTATAGTTTAGAGAACCAGCATGGGAGCAGGTGCATAGGCCCACCGAGCCCACACCAACCATCGATCACCCACTCTCACAAATTCTGTGTTATTCCACGTTCTCATCCACTCCCTACACACAAGGGGCAATTTTAACAGAGGCCAATTGATCTACAAAACCGCACGTCTTTGGGATGTGGAAGAAAGCCGAAACACCCGGAGGAAACCCACGCGGTCACAAGGAGAACGCACAAACTGTGCACGAGGAGGTTAGGATGGAGCCCGGGTCTCTGGCGTGTGAGGCAGCGGTTCCACCACTGTTCACACCGCTTTGATAAATAGTTCAATAATGAGCGGTTCAATTCTTGCCCCAACTCATCAACTGCTGTTGGCACAACACCATCTGTCAGAACAATGGAGGCCACAGTAGTGCAGTGGCAGAGCCGCTGCCTTACAATGCCAGAGACCCGGGTTCGATCCTGACTACGGGTGCTGTCTATGTGAACTTTGCCCCTTCTCCCTGTGACCGCATGCGTTTTCTCCGGATGCTCCGTTTTCCTCTCACACTCCAAAGACATGCAGGTTGGTAGGTTAATTGGCCTCTGTAAATTGACCCTAGTGTGTAGGATAGAAGTAGTGTATGGCTGATTGCTGGTTGGTGTGGACTTGGTGGGCTGAGAGGCCTGTTTCTGCATGGGTTTTCTCTGGGCGTTCCCACATCTCAAAGACATGGTAAATTGCCCCTAGTGAGTAGGGAAATAGTGGGATAATGTAGAACAAATGTGAACAGGTGATCAATGGTCAGTGCGGGCTAGATGGGCTCCACACTGTAACTAAGCTAAACTATACTAAACAGTATAATATGGTCACCCTATAGCTTCTGCCCTTTCTTTGCTGAGTAAAAGTGAATGTTTTCTTCTTGATGAGGATCTAGTTTTTTCAATTTGCCATCTCCAATACAGAGATTCCCTGCTGCCAGCATAAAGCAGGACAAATTATATTCCGCACTCCGTGCTTTATTGAATGTGAAAGCTGTTGAGCATTAAGCATTGAGCTCAGCTAAAACCTGGCATTTTCCACATTTCTGTCTGTAATTTAGTTCCTGAAAGAAGCATCAGCATAAAGTTTTCACCAGGCAAAGAAACAGCCGCTCTGAAATACTCAGAGGGTGAAACTCTGTCATACAAAGGGTGGTGGGGATATGGAACAAGCTGCCAGAGCAGGTCGTTGTGGCTGGGACTATCCCAACATTTAAGGGACGGTTCGACAGGTGCATTGATAGGACAGGTTTGGAGGGATATGGACCAAATGCAGGCAGGTGGGACTGGCGTAGCTGGGACATGTTGGCCGTATGAGCAAGTTGGGCCGAAGGGCCTGTTTCCACACTGTATCACTCCATGATTCTATGACCCTATGACTCCTCTTATTTCTGAATGGGAACACACCGCACTGCCCTGGATCAAAAGCAGGGGAACAAAATACTCCATCCCATCGCCACAAAAAATCCTGGATTAGAACAAGATTTAAAAAGTTGGTGCCAGGATTGAAGGACTCCAGTTACAGGCTGATCTAGAAGCAGACAATGTTAAAGGAGAGGTTGCAATGGAGGCGATTGTACCATCAGAGTAGACGGAGGGCAAGGACCTACATTGTCAACGGTAAAACACAAAGTGCTGGGGTAACTTGGTGGGTCAGGAAGCATCTCTGGAGGGAATCGAATCTGAAGACAGATCCTGGCCCTCCCCAACAAATGCTGCCTGTCCCACTGAGTTACTCCAGCATTTTGTGTCTATCTTCGGGAAACTATTCATCCTCCACTCCAGAACCAAGGTCAACCTAACCTCGACCGTCGAGCTGCAGAGTGCAGACAGTGCTCGGGAGGCCAAGCTCCGAGGGCATCACTGTTACATTGACTGAAGCATTTCAGCAATCATGCCCTGAAGTGCCACATCCGCAAAAAAACAATGTCATCCATTAACCTGGCCCCATCACACCACATCGCCTTGCCAAGTAAACATTCAAGGTGAGAGACTCTGGAAAGCAGAGAGAGAATGTTCCATCCCTCAGCAACTCTTAACTAAAGGAGACATCAATTATTAAATTCACCTTCACCTTCCCTGCACCAACACAGCCTTTGGTAAGCTGGGGAAATGGGCGTTTGAAGATCAAATCTTAAAACAGGAACAAAGCTCAAGGTGTGGACACAAGGAACGGCAAATGCTGCGATCTTTGCACAACACAAGGTGCCGGAGTAACTCAATGGGTCAGGCGGCACCTGCGGAGGGAATGGACGGTCAACATGTCGGGCCAACCCCCTTCTTCAGACTGATGGCAACGTTTGAGGTTGGGACCATTCTTCCGACTGAGCCATCTGAAGAAGGATCCCAACACGAAACATCGTGTGTTCATTCCCTCCATAGATGCTGCCCGACCTGCTGAGGACCAGTAATTTCCCACACTGGGTTTATCTTCAGCTCTGAACCCACATTACTGGAGAATAGCTCGACACAAGACTGGCAGATAGGATAGACACAAAATGCTGGAGTAACTCAGCGGGACAGGCAGCATCTCTGGAGAGAAGGAATGGGTGACGTTTCGGGTCGAGACCCTTCTTCCGACTGATGTCAGGGGAGTGGGCGGGACAGAGATAGAATGTAGTCGGAGACAGTAAGACTGGTGGGAGAACTGGGAAGGGGAAGGGGGTGGAGAGAGAGGGACAGCAAGGGCTATCTGAAGTTAGAGAAGTCAATGTTCAGACCGCTAGGGTGTAAGCTACCCAAGCGAAATATAAGATGCTGTTCCTCCAATTTGCGCAGGGCCTCACTCTGACAATGGAGGAGGCCCAGGACAGAAAGATCAGATTGGGAATGGGAGGGGGAGTTGAAGTGCTGAGCCACCGAGAGATCAGGTATGGGTACAGGAGCAGGGAGGTTCTACTTCAGTTGTACAGGGTCTTGGTGAGACCACACCTGGAGTATTGCGTGCAGTTTTGGTCTCCAAATCTGAGGAAGGACATTATTGCCATAGAGGGAGTGCAGAGAAGGTTCACCAGACTGATTCCTGGGATGTCAGGACTGTCTTATGAAGAAAGACTGGATAGACTCGGTTTATACTCTCTGGAATTTAGGAGATTAAGAGGGGATCTTATAGAAACGTACAAAATTCTTAAGGGGTTGGACAGGCTAGATGCAGGAAGATTGTTTCCCGATGTTGGGGAAGTCCAGGACAAGGGGTCACAGCTTAAGGATAGGGGGGAAATCCTTTAAGACCGAGATGAGAAAGACTTTTTTCACACAGAGAGTGGTGAGTCTCTGGAACTCTCTGCCACAGAGGGTAGTAGAGGCCAGTTCATTGGCTATATTTAAGAGTGAGTTGGATGTGGCCCTTGTGGCTAAGGGGATCAGAGGGTATGGAGAGAAGGCAGGTACGGGATACTGAGTTGGATGATCAGCCATGATCATATTGAATGGCGGTGCAGGCTCGAAGGGCTGAATGGCCTACTCCTGCACCTAATTTCTATGTTTCTATGTAAGGCGGACTGAGCGGAGGTGTTCAGCGAAACGATCGCCGAGCCTGCGCTTGGTCTCGCCGACGTACAGGAGTTGACACCTGGAACAGCGGATACAGTAGATGAGGTTGGAGGAGGTGCAAGGGAACCTCTGCCTCACCCGGAAAGGCTGTGGGGGTCCTTGGATGGAGTCGAGGGGGGAGGTAAAAGGACAGGTGTTGCATCTCCTGCGGTTGCAGGGGAAAGTACCTGGGGAGGGGGTGGTTTGGGTGGGAAGGGACGAGTTGACCAGGGAGTTGCGATGGGGACGGTCTCTGCGGAAAGCAGAAAGGGGTGGCGATGAGAGGAACACCTCATATTTCGCCTGGGCAGCTTACACCCCACTTCAAATAGCCCTTGCTTTCCCCCCTCTCTCCATCCCCTCCCCCTTCCCAGTCCTCCCACCAGTCTCGCTGCCTCCGACTATATCTCTGCCCCACCCACTCCCCTGACATCAGTCTGAGGAAGGGTCTCGACCCGTAACGTCACCCGTTCTTTCTCTCCAGAGATGCTGCCTGTCCTGCTGAGTTACTCCAGCATTTTGTGTCTACCTTGGATTTAAACCAGCATCTGCAGTTCCTTCCTACAGATAAAGAGAAGACAGAGATTTGGCAAAAGGGGAGAAAGTCTGTGATCTGGGTGCCTTGCCTGATAGATCAGTGAGAGAGATGCAACAGGAAGTTTCAAAAGGGAAATGTAGAAATAGTTGCAAAGATAATGTGCAAGGCTCCTTTAGTCGACTATGATATAATCAACTTCTAAAGCACGAACATCTCGGTAATAGCAACTGCGAATTGTTTCTCTGTCAGCAAGTTTTGGTTACCGGTAACACTCACAATGTGAGTCACATAAAGGAAAAGCCTCTGACACAACACTCACACAATAACATGGGTCCGCTCCGACTGCCCAATGCAAGACAGGAGTAAGACCTGTAAGACAGACACAAAGGGCTGGAGTCGCATCTCTGAAGAAAAGGAATAGATGAAGTTTCGGGTCGAGAGGCTTCGTCAGACTGAGGAAGGGTCTCGATCCGAACTGTCACCCCTCCTTTTCTACAGAGATGTCTTCGGTTTAAACCAGCACCTGCAGTTCCTCCCAAAACAATGTGACAAGATAGTTTGCTTCAGGTAATGTTGAGTCAAAGTTAAACCTTGGTCAGGATAACATAGAACTAGTGAGGACTCGGTGGGCCGAAGGGCCTGTTTCCATGCTGTATCTGCAACTTAAAGTAAACTAAAAGAAGCAATTAGTTCCAACAACTCAGGAGTCTGGAGTTCATCTGCATTTCCCCCTCTACAAAATGTAGATGGATCCCAGCGTTGTCCATCACAGGGTGTAAATAGCCCTAGGATTGTCTCGTTTAGTTTAGTGTCTCGCTACCAAAGTGAAAAGCTTTTTGTTGCGTGCTATCCAGTCAGCAGAAAGACTATACGTGATTACAATTAAGGGAATTAAGGGACAAAGGGAATAACGCTTAGTGCAAGATAAAGTCCGATTAAAGA
Organism: Okamejei kenojei; assembly: GCA_035221665.1. Classification (NCBI taxonomy): domain Eukaryota; kingdom Metazoa; phylum Chordata; class Chondrichthyes; order Rajiformes; family Rajidae; genus Okamejei; species Okamejei kenojei. Next base: position 12,705,031 of record CM069163.1, on the reverse strand, counting down.
TAGTCCCAGAATCTCCAATGAGAAAGATGGTAGGTCAGCACCATAGGCGGGGTGGGAGATTGCAACCTTCACGTGGTCCGCCCTGTTTCGACTAATGCAATCAACTCGACGTGCACAGACGGAAGACCAAATAGAACAAGTTGTCCAACAACGTTAGGCTGCGCACGCCACACGGAAGAAGATGCACCATGGGTAAAATTCCAAGGTATTCCAAGCAAAACACGAGAACAACCAGAGAACAGAAGGACCAATATACAGGGCAACACAGTGGCTGCTGCCTCACCGTGCCAGAGACCCGGATTCCATCCTGACCTCAGATGGTGTGGAGTGGAGTGGAGTGGACAGAGATGCTGTCTGTGTGGAGGTTGCACGTCCTCGCTGAGACCACGTGGCCACACTGCACAGCATAACACAGGATCAGGCCCTCTGGCTCACATGGTCTGTGCCTGACACAATGCTGTAAATTGCCTCTGCCTGCATGTTGTACATACGCCTCTATACCCTGCATATCCATAGCCTAGGGCACTGTCTGGTTCACCTCCACCCCACTGCGGACATTGGACTTGGTCCATGGAACTGATGCGCTACAATGCTGAGCACTATATTCTGCACTCTGTATCTTCCTACTTGCTCTCTCTATTATACGCGCGTTTGACTTGATTGTATTGATGTATAGTATTATTTGTTCTGTTTGGATTGCAAACAAAACAAAGCTTTTCACTGTACCTTGGTGCATGTGGCCATAACAAACTGAAGCCTAAATATAGATGTGCTTGCAACACTCTTACACAGCACTACAGTCTGTTTCCAGCTTCCCGCCCGGCAGCACGTTCGAGGCACTCACCACTCTCGGTGTTAAAAGAAACCTGCCCTGCATATCCCCTTTGAAATGTCACCTCTCACCTTAAAGCTATGCACTTGAGTCCTTGATATTTCAATCCCGGGGAAGAGATTCTGACTGTCTACCTCTCATAAGTTTATATATTTCTATCTCACCCGGCCTCTGACACTTCAGAGAAAACAATTAAAGTCTGTCCAACTTCTCCCTCTAGCTACTAATCCAGATAGCAGTCTGGTAAACCTCTTCTGCACCACCCCCAAAGCCTCGACATCCTTCCTGTATTGGGGGCGACCAGAAGTGCACACAATACCCCAATGCCGCCTCACCAAAGTCTTCTAAAACTAGTCTGAAGAAGGGTCGCGACCCGAAACCTCACCCATTCCTTCTTCCAGAGATGCTGCCTGTCCCGCTGAGTTACTCCAGCTTTTTGTGTCTACCTTCCTCTAAAGCTAATATCATTACAAAGCAGACACTGGCTTGTATCACACTGCAAGTTGTTGGAATTTGCTGTACAGGAATGGGCTGCTGTGTTCCCAACATTACAATAACATCTTAAGAATGTAATTAACTGTAAAGCATTAAGTATACACTGATGGTTGTAAAATCTGCCGTGGAAATGTAAGCCCTTGCCTTTGATGTTCACATACTAATAGGACAAAAAAAACCCAATACATTTCAACATAAATCACGGAATAACAAAGTGCCCAAATAAAAGGTTTGCCAGATTACGGAGATCCACTTTCTGTATAGAATAAAGGTCTGCTGAGCAAAAAATAACTCTGTGCCTGCCTCCTAGAGTTTTATGAGCAAGTGGGTTTCACCATCTGAACTATACAGTCACGGTCCTCACAAGCTCCACCTGGGTTGAAAGATGATAAGCTTCAGCCTTTGCTAAAATGCAACACAACTCCATCCATGTTTTAACTGAGAGCCAGACTTCATACGTACGGAACACTTCCAGATCAAGTGCACCAGTCACTGAAAGTTGGCGTGCAGGTACAGCAGGCAGTGAAGAAAGCTAATGGAATAACAAGAGGATTTCAGTATAGGAGTAAAGAGGATCTTCTGCAGTTGTATAGGGCTCTGGTAAGACCACATCTGGAGTATTGCGTCCAGTTTTGGTCTCCTAATTTGGGGAAGGACATCCTTGTGATTGAGGCAGTGCAGCGTAGGTTCACGAGATTGATCCCTGGATGGCGGGACTGTCATATGAGGAAAGATTGAAAAGACTAGGCTTGTATTCACTGGAGTTTAGAAGGATGAGGGGGTGTCTTATAGAAACATATAAAATTATAAAAGGACTGGACAAGCTTGATGCAGGAAAAATGTTCCCAATGTTGGGTGAGTCCAGAACCAGGGGCCACAGTCTTAGAATAAAGGGGAGGCCATTTAAAACTGAGGTGAGAAAAAACATTTTCACCCAGAGAGTTGTGAATTTGTGGAATTCTCTGCAGTGGGCAGTGGAGGCCAAGTCCCTGGATTTAAGAGAGTGCTAGATAGAGCTCTAGGGGCTAGTGGTGTCAAGGGATATGGGGAGAAGGCAGGCACGGATTATTGATAGGGGACGATCAGCCATGATCACAATGAATGGTAGTGCTGGCTCGAAGGGCCGAATGGCCTCCTGCTGCACCTATTTTCTATAACATGTCATTATTCCCATGTAATAAATTATTGGCCTTGGTAGTGGTTTATAAATGTCATGTATACTGAGGTACAATGACAATCTTTGTGTGCTAGCCCCAGTTTAACCCCAAATTAGACCATACGGCCAAGCCGTACACAGGTACAACGGGTAGCGCAGAGAGAAAAGTACCAGAGCGCAGAGAATATCATTGCAACAATATACTGACACTCACTGAGAAAGCGCAGGTTAAAAAAAAGTGCAAGGCCCACAATGAGGTAGGTTGAATTGTATGCAAAAAGTAATGTCACTGTACCTCAGTACATAAAGTCCCACTGAACCAAGCTCTCCTTGTAGCTGATATCTAAATGTCTGTCCCATATCAAAGGGCTGGTTTGATTTTCATACTCCCTCTTCGCAGTAGGTACAGAATGAATATATCCTGAGGTAGACAAAAAACGCTGGAGAAACTTAGCGGGTGAGGCAGCGTCTAAAAGGGGAGAAAGAATTGGCGGCGTTTCGGGTCGAGACCCTTCTTCAGACTCTATCCATATCGTGAGGACGGCTTGTGTTCCACGTCCCTCCCAAGTCTGAAGTGTGGATTCACCTTCTCTTCTCCTTCATTGAACGTCGCTCTTGGATTCTCCACGACCGACCCTGCCCATAAAGAGTTTGACTTCCTTTGTGCGAGAGCCATACTAGATGCACGTGATGCTTTGAGTGAGGTGCGGCCCTCAAGTCTGGGGCGACGGTACTACTAAGGCTCAATGGACTTATCCACTAAAGAATGGCTGGCAGTGAGAAAACTGAAGGAGTCAACGTTGTCAGACGTTTTAGGAGTCAGACAACATTTTAGGAGTCAAATATGGTTGAAAATGGTTGCTGCATATCCCTGGGGTTCAAACCTACGACCATAAATCAGTGAAAATGATTTATAGATAATGCTTCGTTTTTACTCGTTACATGTATTATATTATAGGGAAGACACAAAAATCTGCATGAGTTCAGCCTTTTTTTGTGTCTAGCTTTGGTATAAACCAGCATCTGTGGTTCCTTTTTATTACATCACTGGGTTTGCTTTCAGTCTGAAGAAGGGTCCTGACCCAGAACATCACCTGTTCATGTACTCTAGAGATGCTGTCCGACCCACTGACTTACTCCAGCACCTTGCGCCAACGTTTATTGCTTAATCATTCGAGCGATCTAATTATAGCTTTAGTTATACTGAGCTGTGTTTGATATGCATCTTACTTTGGCCACAAAGTGTGTGTCTGTGCTCCCAGTTTTCCAGCCAAAATGTTTATAACCTTTTCATCCTTGTATGTGTTAACTGAACCGGTGATGAACGCTAGGTTAACTGAACAAACCCAAGCTTAGATCTGATCCAAATATTTCTTGCTCGGGCAAACTCCTGTCATTAAATTGTCGCAGAATAACAAAATTGGAGCCAATGCAAGAATTGCAATTATGCCAATTTTTCTGGAATTGCATTGATTTTTCCGTTCATTGACTTTCAACTTACGGAAGTCAAAATATGACAATCACAAACTTGTCACGACAAATAAAGTAAGATAATTATACATATATATATATATATGTAGTCAGTCATGGTGAATATCGCAAGTCATGATGAGCATATGCTGGCCTAATGATCACAGAGTGAGAGGCTGCCCCAATAGTACACTGGAAGGACATAACTTAAACACATTATGTTTACAAAGTAATTACCAGCAATATTGCATCAACCACTGAGTTGGGAATATGACTGTCAGGAAACAGTCTATTGTGCAAACAACATCAATTTACGTAGAAGACAACGGCTAATGAAAGAGTTACGGAGACAGAAACGACTGTATCTTTTCCCCAATCAAAGAAAGGGTTACTCAAAGAACCACTGGGCACGAGGGCAGCTACACATAAAGCATATGCGGTAAAACGATTTTAGGCTCCTTATCCGAGGAAGGATGTGCTGGCGTTGGAAAGGGTCCAAAGGAGGTTCCTGAGAATGATCCCGGAAATGATTGGGTTCATTCATGAGGAGTGTTTGATGGCTCTGGGCCTGCGCTCGCTGGGATTTAGAAAGATGAGGGAGGATCTCATAGAAACCTACCGTACAATGAAAATCCTAGAAAGAGTGGAGGTGAAGACGCTATTTCCAGTAATGGTAGGGTCTCTGGGGCACAGTCTCAGTATAAATATATAAAATGGGGATGAGGAGGAATTTCTTTATAGCCACAAATGTCCGTGGAGGCTGAGACACTGGGTATTTTTAACGTGGGGATTGATAGGTTAGTTTGGGCGTCAAATGTAACGGGAATAGATAGGACAATGAGGTTGACAAGAAATCAGCCATGATCGAATGGTGGAATAGACTCGATGGGCCGAATGGCCTAATTGTGCTCCGATAGCTTTTGGTTTTTAGTTACTAGCAATGGCAATCAAGCTGGTTTGGAAGAATTCCACATTATTCCCTCCTCTAACTGGCTTTAGCATTGTAATTAAGTCGCCTTAAATTGATTTCTCAAGTGGGTTTGTACTGCTGCAGGAAGGCCAGCCACATCGGGCACATGCACCGTACCGGGGGGGTGACTGTGCAGTAATCGCGCCTTGCGTTGCTTTTGCAACAATCACTTGGGCTGTGGGAAACACACGATGTGCAACGTAACCCCAAGCTATTCCGGCATCTTTTGCCTTGAGAAATGCCATTTTGTAATGCGCTGGAATCGTGAGCTAATATTGACACAAGATAAGCGAGCCAGCTGCAGCCTTGGTGAGCAAGGGCAGAACTCGTGACCAACGGAAACCATCGAGGCAGGAACAAAGAAATGCAGATGCTGGTTCAATACACAAAACGACACAAAGTGCTGGAGTGCCTCAGCAGGTCAGGCAGCGTCTCTGGAGAACATGGACAGGTGACTTTTCGGGTCGGGGCCCATCTTCAGACTGATCGTAGGGTCTCGACCGGGAAACGTCAACTATCCATGCTCTCCAGAGATGCTGCCCGGCCTGCTGAGAAACACTGAGGTGTTCCCTCACCTGGGCTGTACAGGTGAGGGAACACGTGGAAAATGGGAGGATCCTCAGGAGATCTTGGGAGTGGACGTCTAAAATACTCACCTGCAGCAGGAAAGCTGGACGAGGTGTTTTAAGAAAGCCATGAAGATAATTGTCTTTACTGAGAGGCAAAAAAACACAGGGCAGAGAGGCAAAGCAGGATAATACAGCAGCTAGGCCGGAACTGAAGAGTGGTTAGAGAATTGGTTGCTGGACCCATTGATCTGCACACATGAGTTCAAATCCCACCACAACAGGTGGGAGTTGAATTGAATGAAATATACTCTAAAATAAAAAGTCAGTATAAATAATGACCTTGTGAAACAATATGTCAGAAAAAAATACTAATTTCACCGCAGTGCTTTGGAGAGGGAGCTTGACTTCTCCACTGAGTGTCGCTCATGGGACTCCACACCCAGTACTCTTACCTGGTGCTGTGGGGGCAAGGAGAGGCACTCGATGGACAGCTACACGTGGGGTAGAAGCGACAGTGGCTCAGCGGTAGAGTTGCTGCCTCTCAGCGCCAGCGACCCGGGTTCGATCCTGACTACGGCTGCTGTCAGTACGGAGTTTGTACGTTCTCCCTGGGACAGCGTGGATTTTCTCCGGGTGCTTTGGTTTCCTCCCACACTCCCATGACATACAAGTGTGTAGGTTAACTGGATTCAGTAAGTTGTAAAATTGTGTGGGAAAGAACTGCAGATGCTGGTTTAAATCAAACATGGACACAAAATGCAGGAGTAAATCAGCGGGACAGGCAGCATCGCTGGAGAGAAGGAATGGGTGACGTTCTGGGTCGAGACGGTTCTTCAGACTGATTTTAGTTCCAATTTTAGCTGAAAAAACTGTCCCTAGTGTGTGGGATAGTACTGGCGTATGGGGTGATCCCAGGTCCGTGCAGACTTGGTGGGCCGAAGGGCCTGTTACTGCACTTGTATGTATAAAATCTAACGTCAAGAGGCCTCATGAAAGGACACCTGGACGAGGTGTTTAAAGAAAGTATGCAGATACATGCCTTTAACGAGAGGCAGTAAAATACAATGGTAGACAGGGAATAACAGAGACAAAGCACCAACAAGACCCGGACCGGAACAACATGTACAGTTGGGAGTCGACGCAACACCGGAAGGACTTGAAGACCAAAGAGGAACAGGGTGATGGAGAACAAAACCATCAGCACATTGAATGGTCAGAACCCGCAGGTCACAGAGTCAGATGTGAACAGGAGCTTGATCCGAATAGTTCCTGGTTATCTAGTATGGGAATGATGAACTGAATGGCCTCTCACTGTGTCCTAAATTTCAATGTTTCAATGATTCTAATACAGATGGTGAAATAGGCTGGTTTAACTTTGCTTGTTTACATGTTTTGTTTAGTTAGGTTTGGAGATACAGCATGGAAACAGGCCTTCCTGCCCACCGACCACTGTTCACACTAGTTCCGGTTATTCCCACTTTCCCATCCTCTCCCTACACACTAGGGGTAATTTTGCAGGGGGCCAATTGACCTACAAACCCGCACATCTCGGTGGGTTTGCTCAGTGGGCAGCCGGAGAACCGACGCAGTCACAGGGTGAATGTGCAAACCCCACACAGACAGCGCCCAAGGTTAGGATGGAACCCGGGTGTCTGGTGCTGTGTGGCAGCAGTGCTACCCGCTGCGCCCCCTGTGCTTCTCTTGTTAATAATAAGTTACAGTAAATCATCTGTTAAGCTGTATGACTGTGCTCTCACCTCCTCACTGTTCGCAGGGACCCAGCATGTACTTCCTCTATCTGGGTGCACTTTCGTTTATAACTAGTTGGGTGAACAGCACTCTGTCACCTCAGCCTCCACAAGGAATAACATTCCCTAAGCCCTGGCCCAGAGCTGCACGCCTGATCGAGAACCAGAGGACACAGGTTTAAGGTGAAGGGGGAAAGATTTGATAGAAACCTTTTTCACCCAAAGGGTGGTGGGTGTATGGAACGGGCTGTTTGGAGGAGTTGGTTGAGGCTGGTGCTGACGCAATGTTTAAGCAACTATTCGATAGGAACATGGGTAGGACAGGTCTTGATGGGACTAGTGTCGACTGGGACACGTTGGTCAGCGTAGGCAAGTTGGGCTGAAGCGCCTGTTTCCACACATGTATGACTCTATGACTAGGACTGATCTACGTACAGCTCAAGCCAGCTCTCATGCTCTGATCCTGCCTGGTGACAGCACTTTAACTCTCAACACCATCCAACACATGGCCACACTTCCTGCTCTCATGAACAAGAAACACGCAGACATTTTGGGCTCTTTAACGTTGAGCCGCCAAGTTCCCAGTAACTCCCAGTAACCTCTGTAACCACTAACCACAACCTTAACATCCATCCGCAGCCAACTTGCTGGCAGTCTGGCATGAACAAGTGATGCTGTTTCTTCAATACAATACAATACAATAATACTTTATTAGCCAAAATATGTTTTGCAACATATAAGGAATTTCATTTGCCAAGCCATTCATACAAATGACTTATCCAAGATAGACACAAAACGCTGGAGTAACTCAGCGGGTCAGGCAGCAAAAGGAATTGGTGGCGTTTCCAGTCGAGACCCTTTGTCAGACTGAGAGTCTTGGGAAAGGGAAACGAGGTATAGACGGTGATATGGAGAGCACAGAGAGGGTGCAGAGCTCTCGTCGGAGAGAGCAGGAGAACATTTTCAAAGGAGGCATACCTTGAGGAGAGTTTGCAGTGGAGTGGACAGAATGTGCGGGAAGGAACTGCAGATGCTGGTTTAAGCCGAAGATAGACACACTAAAAAGCTGGAGTAACTCATGCAGATGTTTTGTGTCTTTCTTTGGTTTAAACCAGCTCTCAGTCTGAAGAAGGGTCTCGACCCGAAACGTCACCTATTCCGTTGTCTTTTGAGATGCTGCCTGACCCACTGACTTACTCCAGCTTTTTACGTCTATCTTCGGTTTAAAGCAGCATCTGCAGTTCCTTCCCACACATTTTATCCAAACACAGCTTTGTCGTAACATTCAGCTTTTCCCTCCAGCTGCATCTCCCATCCCGAAGGAGTACAAACTGAAATGAGAGAGTCACTAAGTGGGAAGCATTTGACTGATTAGGAACAGACTGAATAATTTACAATCCTCCGTTCAAACAAGCAGTTCTGTTCTGGGCTGTCAGTCTATACAGAGTGAAACAGAATGGAAACAGGCTCCCCGGCCCAACTTGCCCATTCCCACCAACCGGCCCCATCTACACTTGTTCCACCTGCATCCATTTGGCCCACATCCCTCTAGATCTGTTCTATCCACGTAGCCATCTAAATGTTTCTCAAACGAGGTGATAGTACCTGCCTCAACTACCTCCTCCGGCAGCTCGTTCCATACACCCGCCACCCTTTGCTTTCTTTTTCCTGTAAACAACCCTCTCCAATCAACTTGAGCGCGTTCAAGATTTAGAGGGATATGGGGGGCAAGGTGTGGGCAAATGGGCCTAGTTTGAATGAGGTATCGTGGAAAGACAATTACATGCAGATTAGTTTAATTTGGAATCCTGTTCAGCATAGATATCATGGGGTGAAAGGTCTGTGCCCGTACTGTTCTATGTTCTTTGACTCACGACCTTCTGAGAGAAAGAAAATGTGCCTCAGAGCAACAACAGTCCAATTGCTAATCCAGTGAAGGAACGAGCTGGACTATAACAGCATTTAAAAGGCATTCAGACAGGTACATGGATAGGAAGGGTTTAGACGGATATGGGTGAAAACGCAGGTAAGTGGGATCAGTATTGATGGGGCAGTTTGGTTGGCGTGGTGAAGTTGGGCCGAAGGGCCTGTTTCCTTGCAGTATGGCTCTATGACTCTAAATTATAAAGGAAAGTTCCTCATTTTTTTTACATTTAAACATTTTTGCAGCACTGGCATTTTTTTCGCCCGTGCAATGGCCCACTGCCAAATGGACCTCTTTAAAACTACACGATACATTTGCTTTATCTCCCTACATTAGATGATACTTTCTGAAATTACCGTTTTTCTTAAAATAATCTTTTCCTTCACAAAATGTTCACTGACACAGTCAATTGAGGGGAAACAGTGTAGGAAGGAACTGCAGATGCTGGTTTAAACGGAAGATGGACACAAAATGCTGGAGTAACTCAGCGGGACAGGCAACATCTCTGGAGAGATGGAATGGGTGAAGTTTCGACTCGAGACCCTTCTTCATACTGAAGAAGGGTCTCGACCCGAGACGTCACCCATTTCTTCTCTTCCAGAGATGCTGCCTGACCCGCTGAGTCACACCAGCATTTTCTGTCTATCTTCCGTCCAAACGTGAAAACAGTGCTCCAACTGGTATCCAACTAAGGCTGTTTGTAACTGAAGCACATCTTCCTTCAGTCTTTAGTTTTAATTTTAGTTTTTGAGACACAGTGCGAAATCAGGCCCACCGGGTCCGCACCGATCCCTGCACATTAACACTATCCTACACAAACTAGGGACCATTTACACTTATACCAAGCCAATTAACCTACAAACCTGTGCGTCTTTGGGGAGTGGGAGGAAACAGAAGATCTCGGAGAAGACCCACACGGACTCTGTACAGACAACGCCCGTCACCGGGATCAAACCAGGGTCTCCAGCGCTGTAAGGCAGCAACTCTAAACCTGCGCCACCATGCCGTTCCTTCTATTCGTACTCCACGCCCTGGGAGAAAGAAGCCGGGGTGGGAGACTTCAGCCTTCACGTGGTCCACCCTGGTTCAACAAATGCAATCAACCTGGCGTGCACAAACAGAAGGTCAAACAGAACAAGTTGTCTTACAACTTTAGGCTGTGCACGCCATACGCAAGAAGAAGAGAAAGAAGCTGAAATTCCCCCGGTTTTTCGTTTATTCCAACAGAGCCCCAGGTTATTAAAGTGCATTTGGATGCGAAAAGCCTTCTGCCTGTGCACAGTCACTAACTGTTCTGATTTACGATTCCTGGATTCAGGGGGGTTGAACCCATATTGTATGAAACGTCGGTCAGTTCCACTCATTCATTTCACCTGTCAATGATTCTTTGTGACATCCCCGTCACCATCCACAGAACGATTGCTTGCTCCGATACTCTCAATTGCATTCTCTGCACAAATCTGGCCCTTCCACATCCACAAACTTCACTCCATTCACGCAAGTACGCCTTGGACAAAAACTGAGGCACCATAAATTGATCATGATTATTTTAATCCCAACCTCCAACAGCTTTCTCCTAGTCACGTGTCAACCTGTACAACTCCAAGGCAATGCACTTTGTTTTTTTTATGCTTATGGCCAGGGTCATTTCTTGGCTGCTCACTGCCCACCTTCTGACTGTCTACCCAACCTAGGTGGCACAGCAGTAGAGTGGCTGCCTTACAGCGCCGGAGACCCGGGTTCGATCCTGACTACGGGTGCTGTCTGTACGGAGTTTGCACGTTCTCCCAGTGGCCGCGTGGGTGTTCTGCAGGTGCTCTAGTTTCTTCCCACACTCCAAAGACGTACAGGTTTGTGGGTTTATTGGCTTTGGCCAAATTGTAAATTGCCTCTTGTGTGTAGGATGGTGATGGTGTACGGGGATCGCTGGTCGGCCCGGACTCGGTGGGCCAAAGGGTCTGTTTCCACACTGTATCTCTAAACTAAACTAAAATAAATGAAACTAAACTAAACACCACTTGGCAGCTCACATGGACAAATTCTGGGCAAGAACATTGGTGAGCACTCTCTTTCCATTAGGAGCATCGCCGAAACGTTTTACATCAGTCAGTGTGAGAAGAACCACAACCAGGGGCGGCAATTAGGTTAATCAGCTTTGGTAAAAAAATTGTAAATTGTCCCTGGGATAGCGATGGTGTACGGGGATCGCTGGTCGGCCCGGACTCGGTGGGCGAAAGGGTCTGTTTCCACACTGTATCTCTAAACTAACCTAAACTAATCAAAATACAATTTGGCAGCTCACGTGGAGTACATGTGGGCCATACACTGACAATATCGATGAGTATTCTCTTTCCAGAGTGGCCTTAAAGGGTTTCACATCAGTTACTGTGAGATGAACCACTTCTCAATTTCTAACTCCCTCTCGCACCTCAGTCAGGAATCGAGTCTGCCCAAGATACAAGTCCAACGTGAAAGTATCTGGGACAGTTCCATCTCTGTTCCTGCCGGTTTATTATCTTGCAGTGGAATGCACTTGCTTCAATGTAAATCACAACAACCACGCTTGTTAATTCACAGTTTACTTTCTATTATTTTCAAAAGTCAAAAAAAAAATATTTCATGGACCAAAAGTTCACCACTTGACCTAAACATGTGTAAGAAGGAACTGCAGATGCTGGTTTAAACCAAAGATAGAAACAAAACGCTGGAGTAAATCAGCGGGACAGGCAGCATCTCTGGAGAGAAGGAATGGGTGACGTTTCAGGTCGAGACCCTTCTTCAGACTGGTTAGGTATAAGGGAAACGAGAGATATAGACAGTGATGTGGAGAGGTAAAAAACAATGAATGAAATATATGCAAAAAAAAAAAAAAAGAAACAGGCCATTGTAAGCTGTTTGTGGGAGAAAATGAGAAGTTAGTGCGACTTGGATGGGGATGGATAGAGAGAGAGGGAATGCTGGAGCTACCAGATGTGAGAGAAATCAATATTCATACCACTGGACAGAGATGCTGATCCTCCAATTTGCATTTAGTCTCACTCTGACAATGGAAGAGACCGAGGGCAGAAAGGTCTGTGTAGGTAGATACAAAATGCTGGAGTAACTCGGTGGGTAAGGCAGCATCTCTGGAGAGATGCTGATGTTTCGAGCCGAGACCCTTCTTCAGACTGATGTCAGGGGAGGGGGAGAGACAAAGAAAGAATGTAGAGACAGTAAGACTAGTGGGAGAACTGGGAAAGGGAAGGGGATGGAGTGGGAAAGCAAGGACTATCTGAAGTTAGAGAAGTCAATGTTCACACCGCTGGTGTGTAAACTACCCAGGCAAAATATGAGGTACTGTTCCTCCAATTTGCGCAGGGCCTCACTCTGACAATGGAGGAGGCCCAGGACAGAAAGGTCAGATTGGGAATGGGAGGGGGAGTTGAAGTGCCGAGCCACCGGGAGATCAGGAAGGTTAAGACGGACTGAGCGGAGGTGTTCAGCGAAACGATCGGCGAGCCTGCGCTTGGTCTCACCGATGTAGAGAAGTTGACACCTGGAACAGCGGATACAGTAGATGAGGTTGGAGGAGGTGCAAGTGAACCTCTGCCTCACCTGAAAAGACTGTTTGGATCCTTGGATGGCGTCGAGGGGGGAGGTAAAAGGACAGGTGTTGCATCTCCTGCAGTTGCAGGGGAAAGTGCCTGGGGAAGGGGTGGTTTGGGTGGGAAGGGACGAGTTGACCATGGATTTTCGGAGGGAACGGTCTCTGCGGAAAGCAGAAAGGGAAGGAGATGGGAAGATGTGGCCAGTAGTGGGATCCCATTGGAGGTGGCGAAAATGTTGGAGGATTATATGCTGTGTGCGGCGGCTGATGGGGTTGGAAGGTGAGGACAAGGGGGGACTCTGTCCTTGTTACGAATGGGGGGAGGGGGAGTAAGAGCGCAGCTGCGGGATATCGAGGAGACTCCAGTGAGAGCCTCATCTATAATGGAAGAGGAGAACCCCCGTACAGAAAGCAGGGTGGGAAGGAGTGTAGTCAAGATAGCTGTGGGAGTCAATAGGTTTGCATGTTAATGTATTGTATGTATGTAGGTCAGTAGGTATTGTATTGTATACAGTATTGCATATTGTATGTAGGTCAGTAGGTTATCCTCCTCGCTCTGACGAGAGTTCATTTGGAGAAGGTCTGCATTGGAATGGGAAGGTGTCCTGCAATGGGGAGATCAGGTAGGGCTCAGCGAAGGTGTTCCACGAAACGATCGCCCAGTCTGTGTTTGGTCTCGCCGATGTACGAGTCCACATCTTGAACAAGGGATACAGTAGATGAGGTTGGAAGAGGTGCAAGTGAACCTCTGCTAACCTGAAAGGACTGTCAGGGTCCCTGGACAGAGTCGAGGGAGGAGGTATAGCGACAGGTGTTGCATCTCCTGCGGTTGCTGGGGAAGGTACCTGGAGAGGGGGTGGTTAATGACCTAAAAATATCACTAACTGAAGAATATCACAATTTCAATACAAGAACATTAATGATACTGAAGCAAATGTCTTCATCCTCTGATTTTCAACCAAAGGATGGCTATTAGTTTAGTTTAGTTTAGTTTAGAGAGACAGCGCAGAACACGGGCCCTTGGGCCCACCAACTCCACGCCGACCAGCGATCCCCCCACGCTAACACTATCCTGCACACATTATGGACAATTTACATTTACACCAAGCCACTTAACATACAAGCATGTACGTGAATGGAGCGTGGGGGGGAAACCAAAGCTCTCAGAGAAAACCCACACGGTCACGGGGAGAACCAACAAACTTTGTACCGACGGCACCCGTAGTGGGGATCGCGCCCGGGTCTCAGGCATGACAAGCGCAATGAGGCAGCAGCTCTACCGTCTGGTGGCATGACTAGTGAATTAGATGCAAACTTCACTTTTATCTAACTTTCAATAAATGTTTCAACAAAAATATTCCTTGAACGTGACATGAACACGACTTGTTTAAGAAGGAACTGCAGATGCTGGAAAATCGAAGGTAGACAAAAAAGCTGGAGACACTCAGCAGGTGAGGCAGCATTTATGGAGCGAAGGAAATAGGCAACGTTTCAGGGTCGTGACCCTTCTTCAGACCGATGTGAGGGGGGGGGGGGGGCGGGAAGAAGAAAGGAAGAGGTAAACATGACTTGTTGTTATTTGAATTATCTGCTAAATGTAGATAACAATGTGGATTTATCTTCAAATAACTAATGTCACCAGAAATCAATTTTGTTGGCTGGAGTTGAAAATAACGTTAAAATTCCACCTGCTAATCATTTATTACAATGGTGTACTCTGGTTGTTTCAAAGCAAATTAAAAACAAAGGGATCCTTGTGTCCTTATGCATAAGGCATGCTAAGTTGTGTTGCAGATACAACCAGTGATTATAAAGGCAAAAGATATGAACTGGAAATGTAATTGGATAACACTGTTTTATCACCATTATACAAGCAACACTTTTTTCTAGAGTAAAACATGTGAACATCTAATTCCAGGCTGCTTCACATTAATTCAACAGGACAGTTGCGGCACATGCCAAGGTGATGCCCTGATATGATTCCCTTAGGACCGGACATGACAGCATCCATTTGGATTAAGGGGAAAAGCTAGGTCACCATGGTCCTAGGGCACCCATCATTGACACTCCCACAACGACACTGTCATATCATAAGTTCATTAGTCAAAGGAGCAGAAGTAGGCCATTCGGCCCATCGAGTCTACTCCGCCATTCAATCATGGCTGATCCATCTTTCCCTCTCAACCCCCATTCTCCTGCCTTCCCCCCCCCCCCCCCATAACCCTTGACGCCCTTAACAATCAAGTATGTGTCATTCTCCGCCTAACAATTACCCAGCATTACAATGTTGTCTCAGTACAGTCACCGACTCACCAACACAATCTGGTACCAGTCTCCCAATCCCCATCTCTCCCGCTGGCTGCTCAAAAGCCCAGCTCTGATGTCCCTCCTCTTATTCCCACAGCCTTAAACCTAGTATCTTTCTCACACTGTCAAAGAACACATCCTCCAGAAGTTTTTAATTCTCACCTGTGGCAGTTTTACACATAAAATGATTTTATTTTTTTTAACCCCCAAGTGGAAGCAGAAATAGCTGGAGATGCTGCCTCAAAAAGGCAGCCTGCATCACCATCCTGGCCACGCTCTCATCTCACTCCTGCCATCGGGAAGAACGTCCAGGAGTCTGAAGACCGTGATTACCAGGTTGGAGAATAGCTTCTTCCCAACAACCATCAGGCTCTTGAACACGACGCGGTTAGGAAAGGTTTAGAGGGGTATGGGCCAAACACAGGCAGGTGGGACTAGTACAGATGGGGCATCTTGGTCAGCATGGGCAGGTTGGTCTGAAGGGCCTGTTTCCACGATGTACAACTCTCCAACACAGCACTATCTAAACTATGAACTTTGGTTGCATTAAGGACTTTGTTTTTTTTTATTGGGGTTATTAACATTGCTTTTTTGTTTATTAAATGTTATCGACAAGAATGCGCTTCCAGGCCTGTTCTGCTGCTGCAAGTAAGAATTTAATTGTTCCGTTCTCAATACATATGACAATTAAACACTCCTGATTCAAGGGGGCACCGTCCAGTTGGGTATGGCTGCCCTGCCTGCAGCTGTCCGTCTTTTCGCTTTTTTAAAATTTTTAGTATGTTAAATAGCGTTTGTTTTTTGGAGGACTAGTCTTTTTATGTGGTGGGTTGGGGGAGGGGGGAAGGGGGAAACTGCTTTTCCTGGTCCCTACCTGGTCGGAGAGGCAGCTTTCCTTCGAGCAACATCTCGACCCGTCCTCGCGGCCTACGATCGGGTCTGGCGCGGCGTTTCCTGACGGGACCGGCCAGAACCACGGCTTCGGCGGCGGCCCAGCGCCGGAGCGCTATCGCGGAGCGGGCGATGCCTTGCCCGGGTCCCCGCGCTGGAGCTGCGGAATGCTGCGACCGCCGATGAAACGAAACATCGCGACGTTGCAGGCCTGTGGAGCGCCCAGCCGCGGGCGGCGGCGCTGACGTTAACATCGGGAGCCTGGGATCTCTCGCCGAGATCGCCAGTGGTGGAGCTCCGTCCAGCGCGGCCTGTCGGCTACAGAAGCCGCGGTCTCCGGTAAGGAAGCGGCCGTTCCAGGCATCCCAAGCTGCTGAGCGGGTTCTCCCGACGCCGGAGCACCGTCACCCGGCGAGAAGGGCCTGAAACATCGGGCCCCGTAGTGGCCACTGCAGAGGCCTCAATAGGCCCGACTATGGGTGGACAAGGGGATGGGGACTGGACTTTGTGCCTTCCCTCACAGTGGGGACCATTGTGGGGGGATGTTTTTATGTTTTATGTTAAATTTCTTTATAATGTTATGTTGTATTCTTATTAGTGTGCTGCAATGGCAACTCGAATTTCATTACACCAATTGGTGTATGTGACAATAAATGAACCTTTGATCCTTTGAAGACACGTGCTGCAATAGCTCTTTGTATTTCAACTTTAAAGAGAGACAGTGAGTGCTGATAGGCCTCGTGATGGGTCAAGGACATCACAGTCAACCCAAGAGGTCCATCAACCTGGGACACTACACACAAGATGCTGGAGTAGCTCAGCGGGACAGGCAGCACCTCTGGAGAGAAGGAATGGATAACGATTTGGGTCGAGACCCTTCACTAGCTCAGTTTCGAGCCATGGAGTCGTACAGCACGGAAACAGGACTTTTGTCAAACCCGTCTATGCCAACCAAGATGCCTCATCTAAGCTCATCCCATTCCCTCCTGTTTGGCCTATATCCCTCTGAACCTTACCTATCCATGTACCTGTCCAAATATTTTGGTATGGTACCTGGATAGAGTGCATGTGGAGAGGATGTTTCCACTAGTGGGAAGACCAGCATCCACAGCCTAAGAATAAAAGGACATACCTTTAGAAAGGAGGTGAGGAATTTATTTAGCCAGAGGGTGCCAAATATGTGGAATTCATTGCCACAGATGGCTGTGGAGGCCGTCATTTGGGCATTTTTAAAGCAGAGATTGAAAGGTTCTGGATTAGTAAGGATGCAGGCACGGAAATCGTTATCAAGATATGGAGGGGACTGGGGAACAGGGGAGACACAATTTCTTGGCGACCACGCGCACATGCGCACACTCACACACACGTGCGCGAGGCTTCGGAGGCTCAATCCAGCGCTAAATGCAGCTCAACTCTGCCTGTCTCGCCTGGTTAACTACAGCCCTGCCTGGACTGACAGGACACCAGCGCTGCTTCTCTGCCAGACACGCCAGAGAGCTGGGATCGATCCTGGCTGCGGATGAGGCGCAGGTCTATGCCAAGTGTTTTGGCAAACCTCCCTCCTCCAATCACCCGCACTCTATCCACAGTCCCACCCCCCTTACTCCTCCCTCCTCCAATCATCGCGCTGAATCATAATGTCCCGCCCCCATTGCCTGCTGACCGATGTCTCTCTCGTTCAATCGGCGCCCTCGATCATCAGTCCCACCCCCCACTGTCTCGCGGAAAGCCGAGATTTCACCGGGTTTAAGATCCGGATTACAAAAAATGGGGGGGGGGGGATCGTTCCCCACCTCTCAAAACAGAGGGGGGACGTGTCCCCCCCGCCAACCCCGGGATTTCCGCCCCTGAAAGGTTGTGAGGAGAAGGCAGGAGAATGGGGTTAAGATGGGTAAATACATCAGCCATAATTGACTGGCGGATCATGGCTCAATGGGCGCCTGGCCTACTTCTGCTCCTTATCATCTTATGGTATCTCAACCTTTTCCTCAACGTTGTTGTCCCATATATCCAGCATCATCTGAGTGAAAAAATGCCCCTCTGGTTCCTATTAAATCTTCCTCCTCTCACCTTAAACCTATGTGCTCCAGTTCTTAATTCCAGTACCCTGGGAATACGACTGTGTGCATTCACCCCCCCCCCCACCCCCCCCCCCCCCCCCCCCCCCGCGCACACACCATCTACGTATCTCTCCAATGGCGCTGATTGACCTGCTGAGTATTTCCAGCATTTTATGTTTTACAGTCAAGCATTATCCTGCTTTTAACCCTGAAAAATGCTTATCACCAAAATACCTGTACAAAATACTTATTTTTGCCCCTGAGGAGCAACGTTTTCACACACAGAGTGGTGGGTATACGGAATAGACTATTGGAGGAGGTCGTTGAGGCAGAGACTACATTTAAAAGACATTTCGACAGGAGATTAAGGAAGGTTTAGGGGGATGTGGGTCTAATGTAGAGGGACTTGCATAGATGAGGTATCTTGGTCGGCATGGATACGTTAGGCCAAAGGGCCTGTTTCCGTGCTGTATGACTATAGGTCCTGGCTCATTCTGACCGACAGTGCTCTCTGCTACCCAGTTCTTGACTTCATTCACAAGGAGTAATTCATCAGGTTAACGACAATGCCTTCGCGTTATGTTGAGACCGTTTCACATTTCACCTGGCCAAGATACCCCAATAGCATTACAGCTGCAGTGTAAACACACGACCGGCCTGAAAGTGGGCTGCAAGTCAATGCTTCCACAGTGATGTTATAAACGCGTAGAAAGTCTGACAAATTTAACGAGGAAGGGTCTTGACCCGAAACGTCACCTATTCCTTTCCCTCCAGAGAAGCTGCCTGACCCGCTGAGTTACTCCAGCTTTTTTGTGTCTACCGTCGGTTTAAACTGGCATCTGCAGTTCTTTCTTACACACCCCCAGTTCCTTCCTACACAAATGCAATGAGCACTGTTTTGCATAAATCTCCCTGGTACAAGGAGCCACAGAGCATTGAACACAACAAGCTGTGTGCAATGCCCTTCTCTCTCCACAGTTGTCAACGCAGTGAGTCCCTGAGTCACTACAAGACCAGAGCCACAAGCCATGATGTCATTCGAAACTTGACTTCAACAAGGAAGTGACAATACCTTCACCTGACTTCAGTTTCGTTCCATAGGTCGGTCACAACTTTTTGGCGACATTTGAATGGCCTTTTGCTGATTTACAAGCAGACACTGAAGTGGAAGGATGGCACTGATCAGCCCCCCCTCACCCCTCCTCAATAAACTAAAGCATATTTCAAGCAAAGGTTAAAAAGAAAATAAACAAGTGTCTCATCAGAATGCGATTAATTAATGTATTCATTGTGTGTGGATGATGTGAGTCAGGCCCACATGTCAATGTGACAGTGAATGCCAAACGTGAAGCAACGCCGGGTCGGGTCCAAGCCACAGAGTGTGTTTGCCTCCTCTGCAAGTGTGGCTGATGCAGAGAGAAGGGGAACTGGAGGCGGGAGGGAGACTGAGCCATAACACACACACACACACACGCACACACACATCAGCCTATTTATTCTCCAGAGGCTGAGGCTGGGGCTGGGGCTGGGGCCGGCCACTGCCTATTGTTTTGAAGGGAATTGGGGCATCTCGATGTGCTGCAAATGGAACTGCTCTATCCTAGTCCTTTAAATCCCGGCTACTTGACAACCAGCAGGCAGATCCGCAAAAGCCGTCGCCCCCACACTGTTTGTTTGCTTCGTGCTCATTTTCTCCCGGGAAGCCGCTTTATTGCATTGCAACATCTGGGGATGTTTGCAACCATTGCAAACACCCCCAGCCTCCTCTGCAAACGTCAAAAGCCCGGTGTTACTGCCGGGGAGCAGCCGGCCGAGTCAGCTGCAACCTGACACATGCAAAACAACACTCACCTTGCACGGGCTGGGCAGTCGAGCCGGTGTTGGGGGCAGCGCTGGCGGTGGTGGGTATGACAGCAGTGGTGTTGGCAGTGGCAGTGGCAGTGGCAGTGGGCAGCAGCTGGGCATCGGTGCTGCTGCTAGAGCTAGTGCTAGCGCCGGTGCCGCTGCCGTATCCCTCGGTGCTGTTCCAGCCCGCCGTGCCGTTTTCCTGCCCGAGCCCCGGCGACGCCATGCAGATGCAGATGCAGATGCAGATGCAGAGGGTGAGGGTGAGGGTGGAGGTGAGGGGCAGCCTGCCCGCCGCCGGCTGCATGCTGCCCGGCTGCCCCGCCGCCCGTGTCCGCTGCAGCCGCAGCCACACACGCCCTGAGTGACAGGCGGGCCGGGCCCGGGAGCCGGGGGGCGGGACCTACCCCGCTGACCGACGGCCCGAGTAACCAACCACAGCACGCCGGCCCGCCCCGCCCGCCAATCCCGACCGGACATCCAGCAGGTTTGTCAGCCAACAAGTTAGGTGGAGGCGCGCAGTGCATTGGCTTGCAGGAGTTTCAAGTGTTGTATTTGTCAATGCATTTCACCCAGGCAATGGCTTTGAACAGTTTTATTTGTTACAATGAAAGTCTTACCTGATATGTAGGAAGGAACTGCAGATTGCAGGAGTGGTGAATCTGTGGAATTCCTTGCCACTGAAGGCTGTGGAGGCAAAGTCAGTGGATATATATATATATATATATAAGGCAGAGATAGATAGATTCTTGGGTACACAAAAGGCTGGAGAAACTCAGCGGGTGCAGCAGCATCTAAGGAGCGAAGGAGATAGGCGACGTTTCGGGTCAAGACCCTTCTTCATAGATTCTTGATTAGTATCGGTGTCAGAGGTTATGGGGAGAAGGCAGGAGAATGGGGTTAGGAGGGAGAGATAAACCAGCCATGATTGAATGATCAGCCATGGGGATGATCAGCCACGATCACATTGAATTGAAGGGCCGATTGGTCTATTCCTGCACCTATTGTCTATTGTCTATTGAATGGCGGAGTAGACTTGATGGGCCGAATGGCCTAATTCTGCTATGAAACCAACCTATGAAACCATTCACTTATGAAACCAAAGATAGATACAAAATGCTGGAGTAGCAAAGACTTACCTGATACATCTTTACAGGCACATCAGACACAGCGATGGCAAATAAATATGCAATAAGTTATTACAATGTAAACCAGGCCATAAATAGACACAAAGTGCTGGAGTAACTCAGCGGGTCAGGCAGCATCTCTGGCGAGAAAGAATAGGTGAAGTTTCGGGTCCAGACCCTTCTTCAGACTGGGAGTCAGGGGAGAGGGAAACTAGAGATACGAAGAGGTACAAAGAACAAATGAAGGAAAGGTATGCAAAAGGGCAGATCAAAGCCATGAACGATGATCAAGGCAAGGTGGAGCCCACAATGGTTCATTGTTGGCCATAATACAGCTAAAGGTGCGCATGAATTCACAGTAGAATCAGTCTGAAGAAGGATCTCCACCTGAAACATTGCTTATCCATGTTCTCCAGAGATGCTACTCGACCTCTGAGTTACTTCAGCACTTTGTGCCTTTTTTCATAAGCCACTATTTGCAGTTCCTCATTTCCATATAATGATGCAAAGTCGGCAGTGGTTCAGTGCGACGGTGGTGTTGTGGTTAGGGCTGTATAGAGTGGTTCAAGAACCTGACGGTTGCTGGGAATAAACAGTTCTTGAACCTGAAGGTCACGGATCTCAGGCACCTGTACATTCTTCCCGATGGTAGCAGCGAGATGAGAGCGTGGCCAGGGTGGTGTGGTTCTGATGATATTAGCTGCCTTCTTGAGGCAGTGCTTCATTGCTGGACAGGGCAGTTTAGTTTAATTTAGTTTAGTGTCGACATACAGCACGGAAACAGACCCATTCACCCACCGAGTCTGCACCGGCCTGCGATCTCCGCAGATTGGAGATTCGTCTTTGAACAGAAGGGATTTTCATGTTTTTAGAGATACACCGGGTCTGCGCTGACTATGATCACCCACACACTAGTTCTACCCTACACACAAGGGACAGTTTACAGAAGCCAATTAACCTACAAACCCACACATCTGTATAACGTGGCAGGAAACCATTGCACCCGGAGAAAACCCACACGGTCACAGGGAGAACGTACAAACTCTGCACTAACAGCACCCATAGTTAGGATCGAACCCAGGTCTCCAGCATCGTGAGGCAGCAACTGCGCCACTGTGCCACCCCTTGCGAGGGAATCTAAGGTAAATCCCACAGAGTAGGTGCAAAGAATCTATTCCCACTGGGAGAGAAACCAGGAGACATAGAATGAGGGTGATTGGCAAAATAAAACAGTGAATAAACAGGCATATTCACTGTACCGTTCTCCAGAGAGTTAGATATTCATCTGAAGTGTGATGGAGGAAGAGTAAGACTATCCAAATTGCTCTGACAATTGGGTAGGAAAGGTTTGGAGGGATATGGGCCGAAGATGGGCAAATGGGACGACCTTAATAGGGGTACTTTGGTCAGCATGGACGAGTTGTCCATGCCAACCAAGATCTGCACGAGTCCCTCTCGCCTGTGTTTGACCCATATTAAAACCTTTCCTATCCATGTACCCATGCAGAACTACAGGTTTGACAGTAAAAACCTTCACAATTTTTCAAATCAAAAGTATAATCACCTGACATTTAGTAAGCGTTTCAAGCTAAAACCAATTCCTGCTTTCACAAAGACCCAATGTACTTTCCAACACCTGACTGAAACGGAATAGTGAACAGCTTGCAGAACAGAGATGCACTGGGCATTGTGCACAGGGCACTCAATGGCAAATTCTTTATTATCTGTATTTTTTATTCAGTGCACCTGCTCTCGGAAGATGTATTCAAATGTCTCTTGCATTAGAATAATCAAATTTAATGCAAATTTAAAAAATGGACATTGCAGCAGTAGAGTTGCTGCCTTTCAGCACCAGAGACCCGGGTTCGATCCTGATCATGGGTGCTGCGTGTATGGTGTTTGCACGTTCTCCCCGTGACCGAGTGGGTTTTCACCAGGTGCTCCGGTTTCCTCCCACATTCCAAAGACGTGCAGATTTGTAGGCTAATTGCCTCCTATTAAATGTAAATTGTCCCATGTGTGTAGGATAACTTTAGTGATCGCTGGTCGGTGGGCCGAAGGGCCTGTTTCCACATTTTATCTGAATGAATGAATGAATGAATAAGTTTATTGGCCAATTATGTACACATACAAGGAATTTCCCTTGGTGCTGCGCTCGCAAGTAACAACACGACATACAGTAAACAATTAAGAATAAAACATAAAACATTAAACACTAATAATAAAACATAATCATTTAAACATGTGAATGAAATAAAATACCAGAGCAAAAGCAGGCGACAGACTTTTGGTTATTGAGTAAAGTTACTGCTTGTAGAAAAAAAATTGTTTTTAAGTCTGGCTGTGGTGGCTTTGACAGTCCGGAGTCGCCTTCCAGAGGGAAGTGCTTCAAAGAGTTTGTGGCCAGGGTGAGAGGGGTCAGAGATGATCTTACCCGCTCACTTCCTGGCCCTTGCAGTGTACAGTTCATCATTGGGGGGACGGTTGCAGCCACAACCTTCGCTGCAGCCTCCGCATGTGGTGCTTGGTGGCTGCGCCAAACCAGACCATGATGGAGAAGGCGAGGACAGACTCTACGGTGGCCGTGTAGAATTGGACCATCGTTGCCTGTGGCAAATGGCAAATGATTTTTGACAAAGGAAACATTTCAACCCACGAGAGAACCCACAAGAATGTATTTCTGGAAGGTTGAATTTGTGAGATGTCAGTCTCCTAACAAAAAGGATTTTATCTAGAGATGAGTCTCTGAAGAGTTGGTTGAACTTGCAGGTTTGCAACAGGAGCCCAGATGGACTGCAGCACCCTCTGCAGGTACAACGGCCTGATGTCCGGTAAAGAGCAATTCTTTCAGCACTGGAAAGTTAATGTAGGAAGGAACTGCAGATGCTGGCTTACTCCGAAGATAGACACAAAATGCTGGAGTAACTCAGAGGATTAGGCAGCATTTCTGGAGAAAAGGAATAGGTGACGTTTCGGGTTGAGGCCCTTCCTCAGACTGGCCTTTTAAAATATTTCAGAGAGGGATCGGAATCTGAATCGGAAAGGGGTGGAGATGGGAAGGTGTGACTAGTGATGGGAGCCTCTTTGGAGGAGGCAAAGGTTTCGGAGGATTATGTGCTGTATGCGACAGCTGATGGGGTGAAAGGTGAGAACTAGGGGGACTCTGTCCCTGTTGCGATTTTCTTTTCTGAAGAAAGGCCTCGACCGGAAACATCACCTCTTCCTTTTCTCCAGAGATGCTGCCTGACCCACGGACAATGTTCAATAACCCACAACTCTTCCCCCAGTGACACCTTGATTCACTCCTTCCTTCCCACCGAACCCCCCCCCCCCCCCCCGCTCCCCTCACCGGGTACTTCCCCCCTGCAACTGTAGGTGATGCAGCACCCGTCCCTATACCTCCTCCCTCACACCCATCCAGGGACCCTCACAGTCTTTTAAGCATTTTATGCAATCCAAAACTGAATCCAAATAAAACCAGGATATGATTAATGGAAATTTACACAAATAAAATTAATCATTTCAGGGCCAGAGATTTATTAAAACCATAATTATGGCCAATGAAGACATAATTGCACTTCCTGAAAAGTAGGATAACAATATTCCACAGTAAGAACTGTTCAGAAATGCCTACAATTCTCAACAATTTACTGAATCCCCTTGTTTATAAATATCGATGAAGGTTACAAAGCAATGCAGGCCATGAAGAAATAGTCAATCTCAGCCAGTAAAGTGTCTGCACCCTGTCCCACTTTTTTCGGCAACTACAACCGACTAGGCTGTCGCTCATGGTTGCAGGGTGACTCCTGTATGGTTGTGAGTTGTCTCCTCAAGTCCCCTAAAGACGATTTTCTTGTCTCTGCTGGATTTTGAAATGTTCAAAACTTTTCGGCCACCGTGGGCTTGACGTAGCTTGTCTTCTCCTGTCGTAAGTGCAGCCGTAGGTTGTCGCCAGGATGATGCAGGTTTCGCCGGGTGGCGCTGGTTGTCACCGGGCGCTGACTTTGGTGAATTCCATTGGCGACTACCTACGTCAACCCACGTCAACCGGCAACAGGAACCGGCGACTGAATTGTCTTCAGTTGTCGCCAACATGGTCGTAGCTTGTCGTGGGTGGATGTAGGTTGACTTGGGTCGTCGTAAGTGGACGTCCTAATGGGTCACCGGTTGTCGGTAGCTTGCCGTCGAACAGGTGGTAGGTTGTCGTAGATATTGTTGTCGGGGGGGGGGTCCAGTCGCTGCTTTTTCGGTGACCTGCTACATCTGTGACAGTCGCCGGCAGTCGCCAAAAAAAATCGCCTACGTGGGACAGGCCCTTACGACACGGTGGCGCAGCGGTAGAGTTGCTGCCTCACAGCGCCGGAGACCCGGGTTCGTTCCTGACAACGGGTGCTGTCTGTACGGAGTTTGTACGTTCTTCCCGTGACCTGCGTGGGTTTTTTTCCAGGATCTCCTCCAACACTCCAAAGACGCACAAGTTAATTGGCTTGGTATAAATGTAAAATTGTCCGGAGTGTGTGCAGGATAGCATTAATGTGGGGGAACGCTGGTCAGCGCGGACTTGGTGCGCCAAAGGGCCTGTTTCCGTTCCGTGTCTCCAAACTAAACTCAACTAAAACATCAGGCCTTCTACATTAAGCCAGGCATTTACTGGCTCATGAAGTTCCTGGCATGTTTTCAATATCAGTACGTTGGGTGCTGAGGGTCTTATGTTAATTTTACCACAAAATTCAAGACTACTATGCTTTCTGACTCCTGTCCAAAATGAAAGAATTAACTGCTTAAATGAATTGTTTAAACCATAGATAGACACAAAGTGCTGGAGTCACTCAGCGGGTCAGGCAGCATCTCTGGAGAGAAGGAATAAGTGATATTTCGGGTCTGAAAAAGAATCTCAACCCAAAACATCATCTATTCCTTTTCTCCAGAGCTGCTGCCCGATCCACTGAGTTACTCCAGCATTTTGTGTCTGACTTTCTCTTCTGTTGCCCAAAGGTTTTGGGGCCAGCTTTCATCTCAAGGTAATTTTTCACATGCAGTGACATCTGCCAGACACAAACAAAAATAAGCAAGTTTTCCCAAGTCAGATAGCACGGTTTTCTATTCAGCTGCCTTTCGTGTGGACACGTCAGCAGGTTTATTTTCTGCTTGTGAGGTGAATAGAAGCTGGCTGTTATGGGCCATCATTAATACAACAGGAACAGCGGTAGATCGCAGCTGAAGTCAGTAGTGAACTTTCATGCCTGTCCTTTTGCATTAATCAGTGTCAGAGGAAAACAAAGTTGGAGAAGCCCCCTGTACCTTCTCTCGAGTTTTATCAAGTTTTAAATTGCTAATGCAAGTCCTCATTATGTGGAGGATCAGGCCATCTTACATGTGGATTCCACTGTAGGTTGCACCTTGGCACACGTGACAATAATAACCCAAAGTAACTCAGCGGGTCAGGCAACATCTCTAGAGAACAAGGAGAGGTGACGTTTCGGGTCGTAGACCTTCTTCAGACTTCAGATGTCACCCATCCATGTGAATCCCTCTATTCACTTCCTGTTCATGTGTCTGTCAAAATGCCTCTTAAACATTGCTTTGTAATCTGCTACCACCAACACGCCTGGGAGCACGTTCTAAACAGCAACGCCCCTCTACCACTACCCTCAGCTTTCATGTTAATAAGTTATAGGAGGAGAATTTGGCCATTTGGTCTATCGAGTCTGCTCTGCCATTCAATAATGGCTGATCTATCTTTCCCTCTCAAATACATTCTCCTCCCTTCTCTCTTCCAGCTTTCCCCTCCCTGCTACAATCAGTCTAAAGGAGGGCCTGACCCAGATCATTGCCAGTCTATTCCCTCCAGAGATGCTGCCTGACCCACTGAGTTACTCCAGCACTTTGCGTTTCTGTAATTTACTTCAGTACTTTCACTTTAGAGATACAGTGCGGAAACAGGCCCTTCAGCCCACAGAATCTACACCACCCAGCGCCCATGCACTAGCGCTCTCCTACAGACTAGGAACAATGTGTTTTTACCACAACCAAATTAACCTACAAAAACCTGTACATCTTTGGAGTGTGGGAGGCAACCGGAGCAAGCGGTCATAGTGAGAAGGTGCAAATGTCGTTCAGGCAGCATCCGTAATCAGGATCAAACCCAGGTCTCTGGCGCTGTAAGGCAGCAACTCGACCGCTGCACCACTGTGTCATATTGGTTAGGACGGAACTGCAGATGCTGGTTTAAACTGAAGATAGACACAAAAAGCTGGAGTAACTCAGCGGGACAGACAGCATCGCTGGAGAGAAAGAATGGGTGACGTTTCAGGTCCCGCTGAGTTTGTTGTGTCTATTTTCGTGCCATAATGGTTCACTGTTTAAGACACATGTTGTACTATTTTCAACGCAAATGCAAACCATTACCTCTACAGCTGCTGCCCAGATGTTATGGGCAAGTAAACAGCTTGCATAAGTTCAGTGATGAGTTGTGTGGAGTGCCCACATGCAAAAGCCTGTAATTGCAGGAAGAATGATGACAGCCTTGGTTTATGCTTACATTTCCTGTTGCAATCTGCTTCTGGTAATTCTGGTAATCCAGGTAATCTGGGCTGCCAAGTTATATTAGATTTTCTGAAAAATGTGACACATCGTGCTTGCTGCCATGGATTAACCAAATCATAGAACATAGAGCAGCACAGCACAGGAACAGGCCCACAAAACCTGTGCTGAACATCATCAAGTCCAACTCTTATCTGCCTGCACACAATCCTTATCCCTTCATGCCTCCATCCAAAAGCCTCTTAAATGCCACTATCATATCCAGCACCACTGGCAGCCCGTTCCAGGCAGCCACTGCCCTCTGTCTGTTCCAGGCAGCCACTGCCAAAAACATTGCCACGCACATGTCCTTTAAACTTTGCCCTTCTCACCTTAAATTTAAATTTCAACTATTTTGCTGATTTTCATTCATCTTTGTCCCGATATCTGTTGTCCCCGGCTGATAGCATTCAAGGTTTGTAGGTTCTTGGAGCTTTCTAAATTGCCCCCAGTGTGTAGGGAGCGGATGTGAATATGGGATAGAAGATAGAAATAGTGTGAACAGATGGTCGGCATGGACTCGATGGGCCAAAGAGCCTGTTTCCATGCTGTATCTTTCAATCAATCAATCAAAACGTCACCGGGAGAACAATGCTGGCAATGTCTTGATGTCTGGAACAGATGTGACATTTACCTTTGGTACGGGTGTAGCATTAAACGGATGAACAAGACTGCAGTTCTTTCCTGCACGTGAATATTTCGCTTGGTGGCTTGAAAACGCTACACCTGAACCTAGAAAGGCACAGTCAAATCAGAAAATGTATAAAGATGAAAGATTTAAAGCAGCTGGATTATTAACGGTGAAATACCCAAAACAGATTGAAACATTATCACAATGATTGTTGTAGGCTTCAGTCCAACCTTGCCGGGAAGAGGCTGCTGAAAGAGATTCCAATGGATTGGAGAAATATTTATCACATGAGAACGGATGAGGCTGCAACATTGCAGGAGGTGTCAGGGATATGTGAAGACGTTTTCACAGATGAATTGGGTACGTTGAAGGGCACCGCAGCCAATCTCATACTGATCCTGATGTCCCATCGTGATTCTTCAAGCTGAGTCACTGCCTTATGCAAGGAAATCAAATAAGATGCAGAAATTAAAAGGCTCCCTAGAGAAGAAGTAATGGAGACTGTTAGGTACTTTAAATGCACCCATTGTATCAAAGATAGGCACAAAGTGCTTGAGTAACCCAACGGGTCAGGTAGCATCTCTGGAAAAAAAAAGATGGGTGACGTTCTGGGTCAAGCCCCTTCTTCAGAGTGAAGTGGGCCTGAAGAAGGATCCCAACCCGAAACATCACCCATCCTTTTGCTCCAGAGATGCCACCTTACCTGCTGAGTTACTCCAACACTTTGTGCTTACCTTCGGTATAAACCAATATCTGCAGTTCCTTTATTGAATATGCCAATATTGAAGCATGATGGAACGGACATCTCATCTGGAGATTCTCATCCTTTGAAAGTATCTTGTCCTTAAATTAGTAAATGTATTTGCCATCTGATGGTGGACATTACTTCATTAGATTGAATACAAGTCATTTATTTCAACAGATAGCACTTCCCTAGAAAGTATCCCATTCTCAAATTATAAGAATTACTTGCATTCTTTTCTGGAGAACAACAATTCATTATGTTGTATACGAGACTGTGGAATTCTCTGCCTCAGAGCGCGGTGGAGGCAGGTTCTCTGGATGCTTTCAAGAGAGAGCAAGATAGGGCTCTTAAAAATAACGGATATGGGGAGAAGGCAGGAACGGGGTACTGATTGGGGATGATCAGCCATGATCACATTGAATGGCGGTGCTGGCTCGAAGGGCCAAATGGCCTACTCCTGCACCTATTGTCTATTGTCTATTGTCTAAGACGTGTTTCTAAATTGGTAGCAACAGAAGAACAGTCTAAAATGCATTTGACTGTCAACATACAGAAGCTGGTCACATATAATGAACTCCCGTTCGGATTTATTTAGTTTAGTTTAGTTTTGAGATACAGAGCGGAAACAGGCCCTTAGGCCCACCGAGTCTGCACCAACCAGAGATACCCGCAAACTAATACTATCCTACACACTAGGGACAATTTACAATTCTTATCAACGTCAATTAACCTACAAACCTGTACGTCTTTGGAGTGTGGGAGGAAACCGGAAAACTCACGCAGGTCACAGGGAGAACATACAAGTACTGTACAGACAGCAGCCGAGGTCAGGATCGAACCTGGGTCTCTGGCACTCTGAGGCAGCAACTCTACCGCTGCGCCACCGTGCCAACCTGCGGTTTTACAGTGCAAACATGTCATTCTTATTGTGTGACAGCCAAACATTGGCTAGGCCACTGTACCACAGCTGTGACCTCACCAGTGTCTACTCAATGACTACTCAACGCACTGTCAAGAACACCAGCAATTTCTGTGTCTTCTAAACGTATCTCCAACATCCAATCGTTAACATGTGTAACAAGCAGTTGCGGTCCTAGCACGGTTGACTGCGGTACAACACTGGTCACAGGCTTCCAATCGCAAAAGCAACCTTCCAGTATCACCCTCTGCCTCATACTACTAAACTAATTTTGGATCCAATTTGCCATGACTGCCAAGGGCCTCAACCGTTCATGCCTACTTCCAATGTGGGTCCTGTCAAAGACGTGATCAATGAATTGTGTTACCTCTTCAGAAACTTTAATAAGACTTTACTTTGAACTTAAGACTTTAGGGACACAATGCAGAAATAGGCCCTTCGGCCCACTGATCTACGCCAACCAATGATTATCCCGCACACTTACACTAACCTATACACACTGGAGACATGATTTGATTGGCAAATGTATTTGCCATCTTTGCTGGCGGACAATACTTCATTTGATTGAATACAAGTCATTTATTTCAACAGATAGCACTTCCCTAGAAAGTATCCCATTCTCAAAAATTAAGAATTATTTAACAATAACCATATAACCATATAACAATTACAGCACGGAAACAGGCCCTCTCGGCCCTTCCAGTCCGTGCCGACCATTTGTTTTCCCCTAGTCCCATCTACCTGCAGTCTTTTCTGGAGAACAACAATTCACATGTTTTAACTATAATGTTTTATTCTTAATGTTTTAATGTTTTATGTTTTATTATTAATTGTTCACTGCATGTCGTGTTGTTACTTTCGAGCGGAGCACCAAGGCAAATTCCTTGTATGTGACACACTTGGCCAGTAAACCTATCCATTAATTCATTCATTTATTCCTGCCTCTTTAGGTGAAGATTATTCCACTGCCTCAAAAACATTTCCAATAACTTTCCTACCATTGATATGATCTGCCTGCAATGCCGATAAAGGCTGGTGATGTCTGTACCTGTTCCTATGCACTAAGGAAAAAACAGCTAACTTTCCTCTACTCTGACTCAACTGATGCAACAAGAAGCAAAAGACAGTGGGATGTGTAGAGAACAGCAGCAGCCTGGAATGGTCCTGAGGCAAAGTAACTTCTAGTGACCCTGATCTCCATGGCATTATACTCAAAGCAGATGTGAGGGAGGTTGAATAACAGCATTTAAAAGATACTTGAATTGGGTAATAGATAGGAAAGGTTAGAGTGAAGATGCTCAGTGGGACAGGCAGCATCAAGGATTCCTTCTCTCCAGAGATGCCGCCTGTCCTGCTGAGTTACTCCAGCATTTTGTGTCTATCTTTGATTTAAACCAGCATCTGCAGTTCCTTCCTACACAAAGGTTAGGGTGATATGGGCCAAATGTGGGCAAGTTGGACTAGCTTAGATCAGACATCTTGGTTGGCCAAATGTGTGCTCATGGGACTAGCGTAGATAAGGCATCTTAGTTGGCCAAATGTGGACGTATTGGACTAACTCAGATGGGGCATCTTGGCCGGGCTAAATGTGGGCAAATGGTTCTAGTTTAGATGGGGCACATGGACTTGTTGGGCTGAAGATATGAAACCTGAGCTGACACAAGGTCGCAAATCAGACTGAGGATAAAGAATGTCATTTGACTGTTTGTCCGCTGTATCATAAGCCTTCAAGGGTATTGGGGTTAGTTAAGATTTATTATTCTACGAGTAAATAAGAACTGTCTTTTTTTTAAGAAATGAATTTGAAAAAATCCTATTTTTTTAGGAAAGTTACGGGCTCTGTTTATGAAGCAGTGTTGTCCAATGAAGTTAAAAATAACTCTGCTTTATCTGTAGAGGTTTGACAATCCTAACCGAGTGACATTTCCAACTCAGGCTCCAGCTTTCAGACAAGAGCTTATCTGCATTACTTATATAAATTATCAGCCTTTGGATACATTGAATGACATTTCTTGTTCTGAACTGTGGCCTTCCAAACATCAGTCAGTCTCATGATATGTGATAAGTCATGAATTGCATAAAACATGAAAGAATTTAATCACCAGACACAACCTTAATAGACACAAAAAGATCAGCCATGATCACATTGAATGGCGGTGCTGGCCTGAAGGGCCGAACGGCCTACTCCTGCACCCATTGTCTATTGTCTATTGTCTATTGACTGCGGCATATTTGCACTGCCTCAACTATTGAGTTTTTTTCCAGCCTATTCCATTGCTATATATACAAGATTAAGGTGTGGCGAGTGGGAAGGAACGGCAGGTGCTGGTTTAAACTGAAGATGGACACAAAAAGCTGGAGTAACTCAGCGGGACTGACACCATTTCTGGAGAGAAGGAATGGGTGACGTTTAGGGTCGAAGAAGAAAGGTCGGAAGAAGGGCCTCGACGTGAAACGTCACCCATTCCTTCTCAACAGGGATGCTGCCTGTCCCGCTAAGTTACTCCAGATATTTGTGCCTATTAAGGCGTGACCACTGCCTAATCTATTGATTTCTTGCGGCCTATCCCAATGTTATATTTACTAGATTAAGGTGCGACTTCTTTAAATCAATATGAATTTGTTATCTTATGAACAGTGTTGCATGAACAGTGATGTGTATGTTTGCCAGGAGTGCCTTCATACCTGTTGAACACATTTTAGTGAGAGCACAAGGAAGGAATTAGAATGCCTTTTTATTGTCATTCAAACAGACAAGGTTTGAACGAAATTTCATTCCTGCAGACATGACATTACAAAAAACCCAAGGCCTACACTTAACACGATTTACACAGACATCCATCACAGTGAATCTCCAACACCTCCTCACTGTGATGGGAGGCAAAAGTCTTATCTCTTCCCTTTGTTCTTCTCCCGCGGTCCAACAGTCCAACTGCAGCGTCGAGGTGACTATGTTAAAGCCCCCGGCGGGCCATGGTAAGTCACGCGACCGTTTAAGCCGCGCGGGGCGATGTTAGGCCCCGCTCCGAGTCATTTAAACCCCACGATTCCGGCGGGGGAAGTGGCCGTTGCTGGAGCTCCGAAAAGCCGTCTCCCACCAGGGACCCGCGAGCTCCCGATGTTCCTGTCCACCGGGCCTGCGGCCGGAGCCTCCGAATCTCCGAAGTCGGGTCGCAGCCGCGCGCCACCACAACTCTCCCCGCTCCGAAGTCGGCCAGCTCCGCGCTGGCGAGTCCGTAGGCTCCGCGACTGGAGCCCTCAGGTCGGTTCCGGTTGGAGGCTGCCGCCGGCTCCACGATGTTAGGCCCAACGACACCGGAGACCCGACAGGGAAAAAGTCAGGTCCCCGTACAGGGAGGAGATTAAACGGTTTCCCCCACCCTCACCCCTCCCCCACATATACACAGCTAAAAAAATAATAAAAATCAAAACCAAAAACATACATCTAATGGGACAAAAAAAAAACCAGACGGACTGAAGTCGAGCCGTTACGCTCCGCCACAATGGTGCAAAAAGTGAAAGTGAAAACCACTAAACGTTTAATTGCAGGCTCAAGGTGGCTCTCCGCTCCCTAACATAAACCACAGCATCTTGCACTCCAGGGTACCTCTCATCAACAATCCTGAGGTCTCTTCCATTTGCTGTAGATGTCTTGTTAATATTTGAAGTTCCAAAATCATATCACATTTGTCTGCATTAAATGCATCGTGTTAACTTGTTATATTCTTGTAATATTTTTTATTTGTCAGAGCTACCTAGAATCTGTCCAACCCAACATCTGTACTTTGTTTAGAACCAAGGAAATGCAGATGCTGGTTAACAAAACAAAAAGACACAAAGTGCTGGAGTAACTCAGCGGGTCAGGCAGTATCCCTGGAGAACATGGATGAGTGATAGACACAGAATGCTGGAGTAACTCTGATCAGTCTGACGAAGGGTCTCTATCGGAAACGTCACCCATCCCTTCTCTCCAGAGATGCTGCCTGTCCCGCTGAGTTACTCCAACATTTTGTGTCTATCTTCGATTTACACCAGTCTCTGCAGTTCCTTCCTATACATGATGTGACGTTTCGGGTCGGGATGCTTCTTCTGAGCATCTCTGGACAACATAGACAGGTGACGTTTCGGGTCGGGACCCTTCTGCAGACTGAGTCTGAGGAAGGGTTCCAACCCGAAACGTCACCTATCCATGTTCTCCAGTCCTGCTGCCTGACCTGCTGAGTTACTCTAGCACCCTGTATCTCACTCTTTGCCCCGTTCCTGCACTAGAATATGTAATTGGTATCCTGGCCTGGGGTTTTCTGATGGAGGAACCCACAACAAATGGACAATATATGGCAGATTGTCAAATATTTACAGTATCTAATATGCATTATTTGAGGGGGAAAGGTTCATCAGTTGCCAAATTACTAATCATTTACAGATGTTATCATTTTAGTATGAATTACACATATTTATGTATGATACTTTCTAAACTGGTGCATTAGAATTTAACAAATGCATGATGGCAGGCAGCATTTAATTTGATGGAGGTTAAAATTGTTAAGGCAAATGAGTGGCTGGTTTCAGGTGGAAGCTCTGCTTGTGGGACATGAATCTGTTAGATTGTTAATTAAAGTTGGTAGAGCTGCTGCCTCGCAGCGCCAGAGACCCGGGTTCGATCCTGACCTCGGATGTTGTCTGTGTGGAGTTTGCACATTCTTCCTGTGACTGCGTGAGTTTCCTCCGGGCACTCCAGTTTCCTCCCAGATTCCAAAGGCGTGTGGATTTGTAGATTATTTGGATTCTGTACAGATTGTCCCTTACGTGCAGGGACTGGATGGGAATGCAGGATAACATAGAATAAGTGTGAACGAGTGAACGATGGTCAGCATGGAATCGATAGGCCGAAAGGCCTGTTTCCATGATTTATCTTCAAATAAATAAATTACATTTTGACACTGAACCAGCTGTATGTTATGTTTAAGAAAGAACTGCAGATGCTGGAAAAATAGAAGGTAGTCAAAAATGGTGGAAAAACTCAGCGGGTGAGGCAGCATCTATGGAGTGAAGGAATAGGTGACATTTCAGGTTGAGACCCTTCTTCAGTCCGAGTTTCTCCAGCATTTTTGTCTACCTTCAGCTGTATGCTTATGTACATTTATAATGCATGTGCAGGTATATTAACTGTAGATGAAACAGCTGCTTTTGGAACTGTGTACGATATGTGACACATTGCGTAGTTAAAAATCTGAATAAATCAGTTGTACGTCACGGATGCCTTTCCCAGCAGAGCCAAGGACTTCAACAAGTTTTACTTTAGACTTTAGAGATGCAGCGTGGAAACAGGGCCTTCACCTCACGGGTCTCATGCGCTGTAAGGCAGTAACTCTACCGCTGTGCCACTTTGCCACACCTTGTGCCACTCTTGTACCACCCAATTTTCTTGATATGCCCTTCATTGTCTGAAGTTAGAAGTTAGGATTATAAGTGTGTATATTGCAATGAGGCAGTGGCATTTCAGGGCCCTTGTTTCTCCTGCTACTGGCTCTGGTAATGTTGCGTTACAGAGTGAGTGGTCGTGGCCTAATGATTGAATTCAGTGGGATTGGTTTAATTTGGCATCACGGTTGTTGCAGAGATGGTGGGTGCGCGGGCCTTTTCCTGGGCTGTACTGTGTTCTGCATTCTGCGACATTTGCGCGGCAACGTTTATTGCACAGAGAGTGTTCGGTGCCTGGAATGCGTTGCCACGGGAGCTGGCAGATGCAATAGCAAAGTTTACGAGCCTCTTAAACAGACACATGGGAAAGGCAGGGAGCAGAGGGAATGTGTATAGAAGGAACTGCAGATGCGGATTTCAACCGAAGATGGACACAAAAAGCTGGAGGAACTCAGCGGTCAGGCAGCATCTCTGGAGTCTCCCTGACTCCCAGTCTGAAGAAGGGTCTCGACCCGAAACGTCACCTATTCCTTTTCTCCAGAGATGCTGCCTGACCCATTGAGTTACTCCAGCATTTTGTGTCTATCTAGGGAATAGAGGGATACTGGCGGGAAATTGGGGGATATGAGCAGGGTATAGAGGGATACAAAGTGCTGGAGTATTTCAATGAGTTAGACAGCATCTCCAGTGAACATGGCTGGGTGTCATATTGGGTCAGGACATGGACAGGCAACATCAGCCTGAAGAAGGGTCCGGGCCTATTCATGTCATGCAGTGATGATCCCTGACGTTGTGTCTTTATTTTGTCAACCAGCACCTGCGGTTACTTATATTGCTCCACGAACAAAGGAATTGCTTGACAATTCCCATCGGTATTATTAAAAGTGATATGCCACATATCGGCAAAACATGAATGACATATTTTCTATTGTCGATACTCTCGCTGCGCAGGGTGTAAAGAACAATATAATGTTTAAGGGTCGAAGAAGGGTCTCGACCCGAAACGTCGCCTATCTCCTTCGCTCCTTAGATGCTGCTGCACCCGCTGAGTTTCTCCAGCTTTTTGTGTACCCTCGATTCTCCAGCATCTGCAGTTCCTTCTTTAAAACCAACAAAAAGGTTTAAGCATTGCATTGTCTGCTTCAATTATTCGCAAAGCAATTGAGTGCAATGTGGAAGGCAAGGCAACTTAAAAATGAGAAGCACTTTGGTGGGATACAATTTCCACGATGCAACAAGCAAGTCTTATTTTTGTGTGTGTTCATTTTGGGCTTGTATTACTGGTTAAGCGGTGCTCATCAATGTTCTTGACACCGTGCTGTTTCACCACTCGTCTTTATTTCCTCCAGTAATAACGAGCCAAACCTGCTTGTAAAAGGCAGCCAAGCTTGAATGCCAGCCAAGGTTGCACGTTGAAACTATTGGGTGAGAACGCCTTTCGATCCACGTCCAGTTACTTTGGATACAGTGTGCATTAGGTTGTGGATTATACAGGCCGGACAAATACATCTCTCTGGCTGTTGGTAGGATTTTATTTTTGAAAGCATTGAATTTGATTCTTGTCAAATTCACCAAGTATTTACCTCCCCTCCCCCACCAGTCCACGTAAACTGGACTTAATGTTTGTATGAGGTTTTTTTCTCTACCTACCAATAACTAATGCCTCCAGAAAAAGGCACAAAGTGCTGGCGTAACTCAACGGGTCTTTGGAGGACATGAATAGGGAGATGTTTTGGGTTGGGACCCTTCTTCAAAATGATTGTTCTTATATTCATAAGTTTTATAACTTATGTCATCCTTATAACGAATTGCCTAAATCTACTCTTATGAGTTAGGCAATTCAGCTCATTGTGCACTCCGCCACTTAATCATGGCTGATCTATCCTTCTCCCTCAACCCCATTCTCCTGCCTTCTCCCCATAACCCCTGACAAACATATTAATCAAATGACTGCAGGTTTTAGTAGGGGGCAGAAAGCTGCAAGAAAGTTGGTGGTGGGACAAAGCCTGGTGGATAATGATGTAAATTGATCCGCCTTAAAGCACTTTTCTATACGATATGTGAAAGGTTGTTTGAATGGTAAAGGATTGGCCCCTATAAACAATTGATTATAATCAATTACCAATTATTTGAATATCGAAATTTGATAAATTGCCAATTAAAGGCATATGAAGTTTAATCTAGATTTTTTCTCTTTTTATTTTTATTTTTTATTAACGATATGCGATAATATGTTGCTATTTTGGGCTTCATAATGCCCAATTAATTTAAACATAAATGGTCCAGGACTTCATACTTTGATCTATTTGCATAAATATGAGCTACGCAGACTGAGGTGTGTATGCTCGCTTTTTTTTAACATTTTTCTCTCTCTCTCTCTCAATGACGCAGCCTGATCTCGTGTGCTTTGTCTGTCCTGTCTTCTATGTGTGTGTGTTTGTGTCAATCAGTGCATGTGGCTCTCTTGTCCCCTTTCTCATGCTATTTCCCTGCCCCACTCCCCCAACGTTATCTACACCCAATTGATCCATAATTGATACAGCTAATGGCCTAAAAATCATCGATTTGAACATTAGGAGTCTTCTTCCAAAGATTGATTTAATTAGAGTTTGGATTTCACAGAAGAAACCTGACATAATAACATTTTCAGAAACATGGTTACATAGTGAAATTTGTGACAATGATACTCATATTGATAATTTTGCATTATATAGAGCAGATAGGCCTACGAGAGCTGGAGGTGTGGCTTGTTATGTGTCAACTCGCTTTATATCTGAATCTGCCATCCCTAAAGTAACCTCATATCTCTTTGAAAGCCTTTTCATTAGACTAAAACTTCATGAGAATAAACATCTAATTATCGGCACTATCTATCGATTCCCCCTGTTCATCCTGACTCAAAAGTCCCTAATTTCCACTCTCACCGCTATTGAACACCCATATGAATTAGTGCTTCATGGTGACTTCAATAAAAACTGGCTCGATCACTCCTCATCTAACGACAAAAACTTGCTTAAAAGTGTAAACCTGACCCAGTTAATCAACGAACCTACCAGAGTTCATGGCAATTCTACATCACTACTAGATTGGATTCTTGTTACCCATCCTGACTGAATTTTAACATCTGGTGTTTTGTCACATTCCTTTGCGAT